>JAHWFP010240475.1:1156-18679 GCA_023313725.1 Lithobius niger
TATACGGAACTGGCTCCGGGCCCCGTCAAAGTCTGTCAGTCAGTCAGTCAGTGCATGCCAGGATAGTGTGACAGTCTACGATCTCGTTGACCAGTTATGGGATTTATTCTGGCGTATTCTGCATTATCTAGGACCCATGCGATGATAGGAAGTTTCTTGGTTTGAAGACTCTCCTCTAAAACGGTTTGGTTCAGAACTGAGCTAGCTCGTCTATCCAGTGCTTCTGATGGCATAAAGAACTTCCAAGAAATTTATTGAATAAATAACTTAGCCTAAAGTTAATAAATAAGCCAGTATAAACATGAAATATTTCTGAACAATGCCGAAAGCCCGAAATGTAAGATGGAGATCATCGACTTTGCATTCTACAGTAATGAGTAAGTTTGCGCTGCTTTCTTTGAATTGTACAAAGGCACGCATAGTTCAAAGTAGTATGTTCGCAAAACGCGAAACGCTCGAAAAAGATAAAATTTAACAACTGAACAACTTATGGTAGAAAGTATGATGCGTCTAAGTTTCGTAAGGCATCGCTTAGCCTAGGGCGCTACATCTTCTGACCAATTTCACTTCTTTGGGTCTAGCAGCTAGAAGATGTGAGGGTAGCCTTCAATATACTTCATTACGTTGAACTGCGGTGGCAAGGTTAGAAAGACTTTACATTTTTTCGAAGTGTTTTATAAAGCGCCAAGTCTATGTTAACTAAACCATCTAACACACATGTTTTGGTGAATTTTGTTTCTTTTGAATGGCATCATTTGGTGTAGAGCCGTTGAACTCGTGAATATTTTCATGGGGGGGGGGAGGGGAAGGGGGGTTATTTCCATCAGCCCCAGATGGTTCATCATCTAAAAGTCAGTGGTCCTTACTGTCCGCGAGAGAGCAAAAGAGGGTACGGATACGTGGATAGGTAATGTGGGACCTGGGAAGAAAAATCCCCCTTCATACAAAAACATTAAAATTTAAAAAATGTTCCTTAAGGTTGTCTTCCTGTTCCTCAAGATTCTCGTAGGTTCGTTTAACAAGTTTTAAAGGTACATTCCTCTCGGTTGGCTTTCCTGTTTGGCAGTATTAGTTCAAACGTGTGCAAATGCTGCAAAGGCGTTCATATACCTTTTTTTCTCGTGAGAAACGGGATTGCTACATTCACTCTTCAAGCAGGATACTCGAAATTAGTGAGAAGGTATGTCTTTTTAACACTTTTTGTTATTTTATTCAAAAACTCGACCCACATTTTTTTTTGGACTACAGCACCTTTGCTTGAGTACAAAAAGTGCCGCGTTATAGGTTATACAAAAAGTTCAATGGAAAGTAAACAATGACAACAAAAACTAGAAGTAATCACCGTATACAGTACTGCATTCCATGTACTGAAGGTGTACTCGTTGCACAGTGAAAATCTGGTCACTGCCTGCACCAGAAGGTTAGGAGAAGCCAACACCCGAACACCAGTTCCCCAAACAGCTTTTCTTCTGATAGCTCCAAAGAATGAAAGGTTTATGAAAACTGTCGAAAAATCGCTCAAAAAATATGGAAAACGTCCATAACTCAAAATAAAACGATACTGCACAGTTAGGCTATAGCACTGTTTGGCTCGAGACTGATATAAAGTAAAAACTATGCAATCTGATTAGTTTAACCATAATTTAATATCAAACGTTATCAGAAGGTCAGTTTTCAAACATTTTCAATCACGCCTGCATGGATTGGATAGACTCGCTTTTGTCCCTCTACTAAACTTCGAATCAACCAACTTTATGCACTGTGAAATATTAAAAATGTAATGGACAGTCTTGTAAATCATTTATGACCAATTTGTGGCCTACCAGAAGGGAGAGGTTGGGGAGGTCAACATAACAACTTTCTTCCCGACTTCTGCCTTCCATCAGTAAAGCGTCAAATTTGCAGCTCTTTGCCTTCTTACTACGAATTGTACAGTAGTAGAACAATTTTTTTTTCTCGCCGGATCAGCTCCCAGTGGAAATGTGCGTTGGACGTTAGTCACGGATATCTTTTTTGGGTCGTGGGAAAGCCTAATTTTTTTTTCGGGTGGGGGGCAGCGGAGTAGAGTGGCGGAAAACTTGTGGCTTAATGTTTTTTTTACATTTTTTAAAAAATGTGTTGCCTTTTTCGTTTAGGTGTAGGTTTTGATCGTAACCTACACATTTCCATTGTACAGGACGGAAAACCAATGGCCGTGTCAGTATGGCTCAGCGGTAGGACCTCGGCCTTTGATTTCAAAGGTGTCGGGTTCGAGTCCCAATTCAGGCAGTATGACATAGAAGTCCAAAAGGCAACGTAAATAGGTTTGCGTCCGTATTTATGTACACATTTCGAACTTTTTTTAGAAATTGACTTACAGTAATTTTACACTCACATTTAAGTTTGTAATGTAGCGTCGAGATACTTTTACAAATATTTTATAGTGGTTACAGTTTTGTTGATAAATCCAGTAAAAGTCTCGTGATTTGCAGTGTAGCCTACACTAATCCGAATTCTGAAATAGGGCAACTCATTTCTCAACTACGTTTTTTTAAACGTACAAAGTTATTATTATTAATATTATTATTATAATTTCGGATTTATGTCAGTATACAGTGATTTTTTTATATTTGTGTATGAATAGTTCGGAAGTCCTGTTGTCTTTCCGTAACTTTATTTTTTTGATACAGAGAGTTTAAAAATGTAGACTTTATTTAAACGTTAAATTTCAGTACTGTAACAGGCTTTTAATAGGCTTTTTTGATTTTTTTGTCTGTTATTATTGTAGTAATGTTTTCTGCTTGTTTTGCAAAACAAGTTGCTTCGTCTGAATTTCGTCGTAGCCAGATTATAGTGTGTTATGTACTGTATTGCTTTTTACCGTGTTTCGTCCTTTCTGGCATAGAAAGACTTTGGGTTTATCTACTCAAAAGCCTAATTTTGGCCATTAGGAGCCCAAGGCACCACATCTTCGGGGGTCTCTGTGTTCTAGAAAAGGAGAATGATTGATTCACCAAGTTCGTAAAATATTCGGCAGTGGAACATTTTTAAAGAAACTTGAAAATATGTTTGTTTAAGCTCAAATTATATTTTTCCTCTTTTTGAAAACTTTACAGCCAGGCCAAACGTTTTTCCGGTTTTTCCCGAAATTACCCACGGAAACTTTTTCACTCACAACATATTTGTGACTTGAGAAAGATATGGGAGAATTGTCCCTGACCATCGTGAGATACAAATTTCTGACAACACCAGTATCATTGCATGTTGACAACGACGAGTGGTGGTGATGTTTAGCTGTAGACCGATTTGTTACTTGGCAACTAAGGTTTAAAACTGTGGATCAAAATACAACTACAATGTAACTAATTAATTTACGCATATATTCTTTTAACTGCTTCCTCTTCTCGTGCAATTTCTTTTTTTTTTTTATGACGCTATAGGCATAAAGGAAGTCGGCACGGTTTCATTCTAGGCTACTGAGTTGGTTCAGGTAATTTCTTTATTTCCGATTCGGTGCCACGTGAACGGAAAACTGGTTGATCTGGAAATCTTGTGACCCGGACTAATCTGTTAATCCTGGCCAACCCGGTAAAACAAAATGAGAATCATCGAATTTACGAAAAAAAAAACACTCCGGATTTATAACGCTAACAGTAATTACTAAGTTCAACAGAACAGGTACTTTTCAGCTGTGGCAGAATTTATTGACAGACGGTCTAAAACGGTAGTTTTGGTAGTCACTTTGAATATTTGATATAAATGTTTTCATGGTCTTCACTTGAACTGGCTTTTGCTGCGGTTCACTTTTATAGGTTCTCCGAGTTAACAGGTCGTCGATTGCGACGTCAAATGTCCAGACCCGGCCGAAAATTTACCCCAGGGTTGGCAAGTTTTTCACACGCGACAGGTTTTATCCGGTTTTGACCATGGTTTTAACCGTGTCAAAAAGGCGTTTTCGATACTTGTCATAAAACTGCTAAAATACGTCATTTTAGCCTAAAAAAAAGTAAAGAAACGAATAAATAGGAAAAGTATAACGATTAAAACTACTGGAAACATAATTGACTAATTTGGTAAAGCCATGATACTGTGACCACAGTGTCTTTCGTGTAGCAATTAAAGTCTAGTAAGTTACTCCTTTGAATTTGTCTCATAGAGCCATTATTATATTTAAAATTAGGAGCTTTTGAATTTTTTTTTTGTTAATTAAAAGACTTCATTTATTGTGGTCATCTCTAACACTTGTGTGTACCATATTGATTAAATTTGGGCATTTCAATCATGATTATAGTGGTTTGGACACTTTTTGACAGTTTTAGACACTCTTTGATGGTTTTTGCACGGTTTTTGACATATCAGGTCAAAAACTGGTTTTCGACGTCAAAAACCCAATCCTGCCCGAGCCAACGCTCTTAGCCAAGTCACACGACAAGCCGTTGACGAAATCCAGGAGGATAATTTTACGAAATTGTAGCAATACTCTCAGCAAGACACCTAAAAATTCTTGCTCTCAGGGTATCTTGGTATCACTGAGGTCAGGTATCGTATCGTCAAAGAAAATAATCTTGGTAGCACCTCATACTATCCCAAACATTCTACGTTGTTCGGCCATTTATTTACTCCTTAGGTTTGTATTTGTGATTATAGGCTAAACAGTTAAAAACAATAAGGTTAGGCCAATGTTAGGCGACCAGTTTGGCCCCAAAAAATGTCGGTTTTTGCATCACAGTCTCATCCCAGATAGCGCAATTCCGACACGTACAGCAAAGTTCTAGGAATGTCATTATTATTGCAAAGCACGTGTTCGATTTTTAACCCGGAATTGGCTTGGTAATCCTTGCCATTGTGTGAACTATCTTGGTTGGCATGACTACGAGTGATGACATCAGTCTTACTTGTTTATTTTTGTAACTTGTCTGGTAGTGATAGACGCTGATACTCGAAAGGCGAAGTCTTGCCTTATCACCGATGACGCGTTAACAGACTGGGAAACAGCTGTATCGTTTGAATTATAGCTTTAACCTTGAAACGATAAGGAAATCTTGGGTTTATATTCAACTTCAACTGAAGGTCATGGTGCTAAACGCCGATGCGGATACTCCCATTCTGTATAGGCTGTTATTCCTCGAGCGTAAAATTGCTGTAGGGAAACACCTACATGAATAAGTCACAAATGCTCAAACGGTTCTGAGGCGCATTTACTTCAAACGAGAAATTTTAAATTTCGGAAAATTGGGAGGAAAAATGTAACCTGTTAACGAAATTTTGTAAAGTGTATAGGAAAATTCAAAAAAAAGTTATAATTCTGAAAAAAAAAATGAAAACAGAGCGCCATAAACCACTCATCCCCGCTTTTCTTGGTTTAGGTTTACCCTGTTTCATTTTTTGGGGGTATTGTGCGATCAGGGTCCCTGGGAATTGCCTAACCGGATTAGAAGGGCTAATGGTCATGCGCTCGGTCGATTGTGCCATGTAAAGTTCCTAAGAATTTCGTAGCATTCGTTGTGTACATTCGTCCTAGTCTTGCCATACGCCTGCCAGGTCTGGTCACCTCACTTAAACATCGACATAAACTATGTTCAGTCAGTTCTAGAGATGAAAGTGGGTCGATCTGTCAGACCCACGCCCCAACTAATCCACTCGAGTACGAATCAGTGAACCACCTGACTTCCTCCCGCACCAAACTGTTGATCCTTCTTCCGTGAAATTAACAACCAAATATGACGCATCTCAAACAATAATGTGGGTGGTTCAACGCCGCATCCTAGTGATAAATGGGTTCAAACGGTGCAAGCTACATTCTTTTCTGCTTTAATTTGGGAAATTCGCGTTGCACGGCCACCGAGTGCAAACGTAATACATGTCCTATTTTACGATGTCGTAGTTTTTTGTACTAGATATTAACTCAAAGACTCATGCATTCGAGGAAGTCAATGTTTCATCAATGTTGAAATCGTGTTTTTTTTTTTTTTTTTTTGCACCAAAATTAACTAAGGGCTTCATACGTAAAGCAAACTAACTAAACTAGTAAACTATTAAACTAAATTCCTGAGCTAATGAGAACAAAGACATTGCATTAATGCTAGACCGAACCCCGATCACGTAGTAGGCTACGTGAATGATCGCATGAACGTCACATTTTCCGCAATGAAGTTAGGCCTAAACACCCTCCCTAATATTCGAATTATTACTTTGTTGCAGCCAACCCACTTTTTTTTATCGAATTAATTTTAACAGCCCATCGAGTAGTACACAGTTTGTGTATTCACAGTACACATTCTTGGCCGGATTACTCTGCTACCTGTGTACTGCCAGTGTACAATTTGTTTGAGGCCGAGCTGGTACACTGGTGTGCACTCTCAGCGTACAGCGTCTTCAGAATGTACTGCTCAAGTACGTTTGACGCATACGGATTCTTTTTCATCATATGGCTCCATCAAAGTTGACCACTGCTGTTTTGTAACTTTCAAAAGTAACTGAAGGCATAGACTTTAGACATATGCTGCAGAACACGAGGTTTCGTGCGTTTTAGACATCTTGCCTTGACCGTTTGCGTAGTAAAAAACAATTAATAATTTTATTTCTGTCCCAATTAGCAGTTGAAAAAGCAATCAGAATGTTTCCTTTTTTTCCTCAAGATGCACCCTATAGATTGTTTGC
Source organism: Lithobius niger (assembly GCA_023313725.1). NCBI lineage: Eukaryota > Metazoa > Arthropoda > Chilopoda > Lithobiomorpha > Lithobiidae > Lithobius > Lithobius niger. The sequence continues at coordinate 7,796 of JAHWFP010240475.1, forward strand.
GTGTGTGTGTGTGGGGGGGGGGGCATTTAAAGAAGTAAAAGAAAACGTCGTAACCCGTCAAAATTCCGCGTTGAAAGTGAAACGAGAATTTGTCATGATGTGTGCAATAAGTCTTTAACTCGTGAAAGTTCTTTTTAAAAAGAATTAAAGTAGCAGTAGTGACGCTTCATTAAGACTGTACCCATCCATCCCCCTCCCCCCAATTAAAAAAAAATTACAGTACAGGCGTTTGTTTCTGCTCAAGTGGTGAAGAACATACTATATTATTTTTTTAATTCTTCAAATTTATCAATTTTGTATTAGTTTCGTAGCGAGTTAGGTAGAAAGCCAAAATGAGTGAAAGGTATGCAAGTACTGCATGAAAAGAGCTTATTTCAGCCTTATCTGCATAGCAAGGGAAAACTTAATAGGGAAAAGTATACAAATGCAAGGTGCTTTGTCTTACAGGATTACAGCTCTTGCTAAAAATATTGTTGAAGCACAATAATTGTCACAGAGTGTAAACAATACGCGTTGTCGAATTTTAAAAAAGGAACACTCAAAGCAAGGAACACTCAAAGCACTACGCACATGACGGGACAAACCAGTACCTTATATTTCAAAGCAGTAATTTCCGAGCAGGAACGAATAAATATCTATGCACGTCCGACCCTTAGGACGTTTGAGGATTGTCCATGTTCAAATATTGCTTCATATTCCATCTCTCTTCACAAGGTCATCTGGGAAAGAAGCGTTCAATTTCGTTTCTTAGATACAGGCCAGTTGATTCGACATTGCTAGAATCTTATTTTACTAGAGCAGCACTAAAAATACATCTCTTTTCCGCACTTGCCTGAACTGGCATTGAGTCGGGAGGCAAAAAACCTGATTTCTGCCTCAGTCGGCCTTGGCTTGCTGTAGCGATCTGCTTCGCTGCTTGGAATGCTGCTGTTAGCGTGGGTGCTCCATGCCTTGATTAATCGTTACCGGAGTGGTATTTTTCAGCATCTATCTATTAAAGTTAAAACCTATATTATAACAGGGATCCGGTTGCAAAATTAGTAACAAGACTTACTAAATAACATAAGGACAAATGAAAGAGTAGGCACAAGTTATGGTTTGTTTATGAATTGAACCATTACGAAAATGCGCAATACAATGATCATGATCGTTTTTTGATGTAGACTTGTCCATCAGCAGCATAAGTGCTGAAACAGGAAATGTCCTCGAGCGAAGCGAGACGACGCCGAATGAGCGAGCGTCAGCGAGCGACTCGGCTAGTATTATATAGCGTATTTAACCTATGTAGCGTATTTTTAACGTGTGTTATCCGAGAAAATAATTACGATCAATCGTTCCAAATTTGGCCGATGGGGTGGCGACCATGAACGAGAGATGGAACTTGTGGTTATCATGGACACTCCCTGTCCTGTTGCTCCTGCTTCCAGTTCGCTTCATTTTTCCTCGCATTTTCGAAGGACCCCTATCACAAGCCCAGTGCTTCAAGTCGGGGGTGTCATCAGATGTAAAAAAAAAAAAGGCGTAGTTGGCCGAGTGAAGAGGGAGCAGTTGTAAAAAACGCATGCATATTTTCCCAACTTTTATTTTTCACTTGGAAGTTGTTGTTTACATCCTAAGGAATAGTTTTACACCTTGGCAACACGCATTTTATGTATTAGGTATTAAAGATGACGTCCAAAATGGCGCCCAATTTTGCCATTTGGCCGATTATTCAAGAACCGTTAGTGATATACAAACAAGATTGAGATAAAAGTTGTTTGCAGTAATGTAATCTACAATGTCATTTCCTTACATTTCTTTCATATCTCTTATGGTTTTCGAGAAAACGGATTTTAAGCCATTTTCTGGCTAATTTAATATTAACAAACTTCTAAATTTGTCAACCTACAACTTTCAACTGCTGCTGCGTCGTTTCTAATTCAGCTGGATGGCTCCAATTAGATTCAATCGAAAGGAGGGAGTGTCTTCTGGCAACAAGGGTCGTTGAAAGGGTCTACGACTGTTAGGAACCGAGCTGCTTCCATTTTCCTAGGGGCTGGTATCACAGTCACCATTAGACTTTTCGCTTATTTACAACTATCAAAACGTGCGAGACGTTTCTAATTTAGGTAGATGACTCCAATTAGGTTCATTCAAAAGGTAGGGATGCCTTCTTTGCAACACGGTTAGTTGAAAGGGTCTACCTAAATTAGAAACGTCTCAGCGTCAGTTGTAAGTTCTATGTGCGCGAAAAGTCCGATGGCGACTGTTATACCATCCCCTAGTAAAACGGGCGTAGCTCGGTTCCTAACAGTCGTAGACCCCTTCAACTATCCTTGTTGCAAACGAGACATTTCTACCTTTCGAATGAATCTAACTGGAGTCTTTTACCTAAATTAGAAACGTCTCGGCACCAGTTGATAGTTGAAAATGAGCGAAAAGTCCAATTGTGACTGTGATACCAGACCCTAGTAAAATGGGCGCAGCTCGGTTTCTAACAGTCTTATACCCTTTCAACTACCCTTGTTGCAAACAAGCCATTTCCACTTTTCAAATGAATCTAATTGGGAGTCACCTACCTAAATTATAAACGTCTCAGCACCAGTTAAAAGTTGTAAATGATCAAAAAGTCCAACGGTGACTGTGATACCACCCCCTAGTAAAACGGGCGCAGCTCGGTTCCTAATAGTTGTAGACCCTTCAAGTACCCTTCGAAAGAATCTAATTGGCATCATCCTCCTGAAATAAAAACGACGCAGCAGTAGTTGAAAGTTGTAAATTGACAAATTGAAACGTCTGTTAGCATTAAAATAGCCAACAAATGGCCTAAATTCCATTTTTCTCGAAAACCATAAGAGATATGAAAAAAAAAAGGTAAGGAAATGACATTGTAGATTACATTATTACAAACAAATTTTATCCCAACAGTTTTTGTGTATCAGTAACGGTTCTTGCACAATCGGCCAAATGGCAAAATTGGGCATCATTTTGGCCGCCATATTTAATGTCGAATGCGTATTGCCAATGTGGCAACATGTGGAAAAGTATTCCTTGGGATGTAAACAACAACTTCCAAGTGAAAAATAAAAGTTGACAAATTGTGCACAGTGGACCTAAATTTCCTACAACTGCTCCCAACTACGTGACTGAATTTTGGATTTGTGTGTCGGTTTGTCTGTGTATTTGCTTTTCTGTTTCGGAAACTATAACTTTCGTCGTTATTTTGTTTTGCTTTGCTTCGCTTCAGATTTCATGACAAGGGAGCATTTGTGCATGAAAAGAACGAGTTCAAAGATGAAATTCTTCCCGCAAAGATTTTTTTTGGGAGGGGGGGGGGAATCGAAATTTGAGTTCGCGCACTGGGCAGAAATAGGGGGGGCACGATAATTCGATAATATCGCTATACATTTTTTTGTCGATTATTGTATCGCACCACACTTTTTCTGACTTATCAAATTATCATGCTAGCCGCGATGCTTAAATTGTCATATCTCGGAAACCTTTAGCTAGAAACGAGCGGTTTACGGCATTGCGGGCGGAATTACAAGGGCTCTCCAACCAAATGTACAATACTGTTGCTAGACACTTTAGCTGACTGGAGAGTTAGTTTAATGCAAACAATATGTAAGCAAAGTAGCATAACTGCTAAATTAGTTCAGTATCGTGAGGGAGTAATGGAGAATGGGAAGTGCATTTTCATGTCTACTGTCCAAAATGGCGAGTGCCGGACAATTAATATTCGTGAAGGTTGCACTGTATGCTTCTACCAAGAACTTTTTTCAATTAACAAAATTAAAATGGTTATTCCAGCCTCGAAATTGTTTTATCGAGAAAAATATCGATTATCGCGATAATTTTAAAAGTTTCATCGGGATAGAACATTTCTCTATCGTGCCACCCGTACCAGAAATCGTACACGTGGAGCTGCAAAGGACTTTCCTGTGGCGCTCTAGGCAGAAATCATATAGGTTTCTGCCCTGTGAATGTGATTATAGAAAATAAATTAATGTTTTATAGCATCTCTCGCTCGGCCCATTAATTATGATCTTGAGAACTCATGGTTTGGATGTGAGAGATGGGTCGTGACCGAAACTGAAACCGAAGTTTTGGTGTGATGAGGGTGAGAGAAAGGTTCTGGTGTGAGAGATGGGTCGGTAACCGAAATTGAAACCGAACTTTCAGTTTTTACTGAAAACTGAAACCGATTCGGATTTTGCATCTGTTTTTCGTACAGTGCTAAAAAAATATCAAAGATTGATTTGTTATTTCAAATTCTTTAAATAATTATCATTTTCTGCATACAAAAAAAACAGCAAAGCTCCCAGTCATAAAAAAAAAAGAAAATGGACGAAAATGGTGCTCATGGTCAATGACGCTGCTGAAAGTGATAGTGTGATAGTATATAAGTCCATGGTGAAAGGAGCGATTGGAAACTAGTAATCCTACTGCTACAAAAAAAAAAAAAAAAAAAATCGGATTGTGGTGGGTACAAAACCGCGGTTTTGTGGGCATGTAAAACCGAATCGGAAACCGAAGTCAAAAAATGAAACCAACCTATCCCTACTGGGAAGTTAGATCGCATGAGACTTGAAACATGTTTAGTTATAACCTCAACTCGAGGCAAGCGTAAAACGTAGCAGCTGTTGCAAACGTACTTTGAGAGAACACTTCCGTTTAAAACGTGGTTTTCTCCTGACCCAGAATAATACTGTTAAAACGAAATAATAAACGTCTCGCAATCTGTCTAAGGGATTATGAAATAATTATAGGATGGCATGTTCACCGTTTGCCACACAGATTTCCAGGAAACTACCTTACTCATTGTGCAAACAGTCAATCGAGAAATAAACTAACCATCTGTTTGGGAGAAGCTCGTTGAATGATGTCAATTCTATTTCCTCAAACATTTCGTAAGTCGTCAAAATACTGTATAAAGAATAAAGTTCCGTTTTATATATTAATTTTGACATAACCCTGACCAACTTTGCACCTTTAAAAGTCGGTCAGTCCTCGCTCTGCATTGGCGATAGAAATTCAACACTTACCGGATGTTCAAATCGCGGTATCTCTGAGACGCTACCAGCTAAGAACAAATGGTTTGCGTCATTGCATTTAGGGTTGTCCAAGAATTAGGTCTATACTATGGGTGATTAAAGCAAAGTAGCATTGCAAATCTATAAACGCCCTTTTTTTTATACATGGATAGTTAAAGGCCCATAAATCCCTCCGTTCTGGCCGCTTTACTCTGCGTCACCTACGTTAAAATATAGTTCAAACGATCGCAGCGCGCATTGCTCTACGACATTAGTCATACTCATTTCGGGGCCGCTGCAACGTGGCACATCGTACGACCAAGTCGCAAACTTGAGCGAAGGATTAATTATCCTTCCTCCAGGGCCGCGGCTTGCCAGCGATGTGGCGGGAGTTATATACCGCTCGGACCGAGCCGTTTAAAACAAGCCTAATAACATTCACGCGCCACTACTGACATCTGCATCGTACCCTTAGACCAGCAAATGAAAGGTAAATCAGTTTATATAAAACTATTTTCGGTAATGTATCGAGTGAAACTGTTAAAATATACCGGAGGGAGTTACGTGCCTTTAATTGGATACGATGAGTTAATTTAATGCCTCACGTAGTGTATGGCAAGCCGTCTGATTTAACAACTTGTATTTTCTGATGTGGACAATATTTTCCCGATATCGTTAATTCAATTATTGATATCGATAACTCGGTTTCGATATCGAGAATTGAATTTCCGATTTCGAAAAATTGAATTTTTGGTTGTATAATTAATTCCGATAAATCGATATCGATAATTAATACAATTTTCAATATCGAAAGTAACTTTGACATCCGTAAATGAATTTTCGATATCGAGAAATGAACTGTCGATATCCAATAATAGGCCTACATGTTTTTTTAATTAAACGCCTTGCCATACGAGTGACACACTCCATTCAAAACCGTGATATTTAGATAACGAATTGTGGATTTAATAAAGAATGACATAACATTTTGTAATTCACAATTGACTTTTTTTGTGTGTGTTTAATGGAGATTATACCACGGCTGTGACGTCACGCTAACTCAACGCCATGCTAAATTTCCGTTGGTTAAATCCCGTTAACCAACACCGAAAGTGTGCGTCATCGCAAAAAGTGTGGGTTATCAAGTTACCTCACACTTTTGCCGATAACCCACACTTTTTCCAATAATCCACACTTTTGACACTTCCGGATCACGCGACCGGGAACACACACCAACGACCAAATACATCGTGAAAAAAAAAAACGTAACGCAATAAAAACGCCCAAAACTTAATTACTTAACAGGAATGAAATCCCATCCCTGCAAACTCTTATATGTCTGGCCAATATCTAAGCCATTCACGCTGCGTTAACTCCCCCCTTCCCTTCCTCCACAAACTAAAATGCAATGACCTTCATTCATACCGCTACCCTATTACATAGTTTTTAAACAATTCTCAAACTACAAACGCTCAAAATGAATTGCATACCTTCCCAGAATGTAATTCTATCCCTGCAGCCTTTTAGCGACCTGGTTAGCGTGAAATACGGCGAAACGACGCTGCGTATCCTTCCTGCCCACTCCCCCACAAACGGACGCAAACGACTCGTCGGTCTACCAACCACTCCACCCTCAGTAAACTAAAATGGAATGACCTTTAGTCTTTTTGAGAAATTTTTCACAAAACACAAACACGTTTTAAATAAATACGAGTTAGCTTGACGTCCCAACCGTGATATAAGTATGTTATTTATTAAGAACTATTGGTTATCGATTTTTAAACCAAGGCTGCGATGATTTGGCCGCTTGACATGCAAATCGTCTTGGGGGCTTCGCCCCCTCGACATATTTGCCTGTCTCGCGGCCAAATCATCGTAGCCGTGGTTTAAAAATCGATAACCAATAGTTTTTAACCAATAACTATTACGTATATCGGCAATGAAAAAAAATCCCCGAGACCTAGTAAAGGTTGGCACATTGGTTGAATTGTCAGCTAATGTAACCTTTTGCGATGAGTGCTAATGTTAAAGCATGAATTTCAAATATTTATAACCCAATCGAGATGAAATTTTTTGCTGTATGTTAATGTTCCTTGGGTGTGTCTACTTCTCGACATAAGCTAACCACGCGCCAAAGCTGTTTGCCGTGACGCGCGTGTCACGTGATTGTGCTAGTCCACTCAGAAAACCAAAGACCCGCTGTTCTCGTTCGTCAATGGCTGACTCATGATGACGTCACGGCAAACAGCCGTGGCTCGTGGTATAGTTCTCTATTAAACATTTTGTGAACGATCATGTTTTGGGTTTTAAAAAGCTTATGCGGTAAACATTTCCATCGTCAATCTCTTAGGTTGGGCTGAGTCGAAAAGCTTGCCCAACAATTATTGTGACATTGTAATTGTTTTTTTTTTGACATTTGTTGCTTATCGAAATTGTTTTAGACCAGATATCAATACAGCAAAGGGTAAAAAAAAAAAAACGAAAAACCAAAGTGAAAACCAAAGGAAAAAAAAACCTGAATTAGTTGATCAATTTTTGTGCTTTTTTGTGTGTTTTTGCTTTAGGTTAGGTTAGTCAGTTGTTACCTTGGCCCGAATTTCACGGGAAACTATTTTTTCTGTGTTTTTTTTTCCTTCTGTTTTTTTTCTTTTGTACCATGCCTTTTTTTCTCGGTTATTTACGTATTTATTTCAGGTTTTTGTTTCTGCGGCTTTTCTTTCCTCTGCTTTTTTCCCCCTATAGCCCGTTACAGGGTTAGCTGGTTTTTGCCACCAAGTGGTTAAATCCGGTTTTTACCGTGCCAAAACTGTTTGTCATGTTTTTGGCCCTCTGGTCAAAAATATGGCAAAAATCTACTGAAGTCAAATAAAAAAATAAAAAAAGATGTGCCAATTATAAAAGCTTCCCTTGGAACCGTCGCATCCTTTACTTTGAAAATTTATATTCACTTCTTAATTACCTTTCATACGCTTATTTTCACCGTAAACGATATCTTATCACAATATCTACGCAAATTTATGCAAATGACTGTCGAAAATTTGCGTAGATATTGTGAGTAGAATATCTTTTACTGTAAAAAATATGAAGCGGCTTGCTGGTTTTTGACTGTTTTGAAATGACCGTTTTGAAACGCAGATTTTGAACCACTAGATGGACATCATCTAGTGAAAATCATATCGTTAACCTTGACCGCTTCCAACCTGGTGCACGTTGGGCGCACGAAAGTAACACTAAATAATTAAGGGGACACGCGGCGTTTGTAGTGTAAAAAGAAATTTTTTTGTGCTTTCCATCGGTTGTTGAAATCAAGAGCTATATATAACTAAATAATGGTAGACGGCGCTAGATGCTGCAGTCGATCATTCGGTGAATAGGCACCTTTAACACTAAGCTGCTATAGAGCTGCAGTGACACGACGTAGTGTTATTGTGTATAACTCTATGGTGGAGCCTTAATGGGTTAGCTGCAAGGGGCACTGCAGAGAGAAACAGAAGTGAGGGCGTCATACTGAAGCCGATGCTGTGAAGAGTGATTTCTTAGACCTAAAACGCGCGATTTTTGTTGTTGGAGAAAACAACGTTATTTTAAGCCTAGGAAATCCGCTCTTCCGTTGTTTTTCCCTCCATTTTTATGTGGTGCACCTTGTAGTTATGCCCTCCAAAACCGATACTGGTGCCAATATGGTGGCAAATGTCACTGCTCTATAGCGACAGTGACTGAAGTGATGTTTGCCAATACACAAAGGGAAATTGAAAAGCGCCTTGATGTGTTCCTGGCCGCAAACGGAGTACATGTTGAAGTCTACAAACCTAATGGGAACAAATTTTATGAGCTGAGCTTCGTTTTGCAGAAAACCGTATGTTTGTATACCTATAGTTTGTTCCACATTATGTTTGCAGGAAACTGACTGTATGACGCCGCGTTTCCTGCCACTACGAGTAAAGAAAACACATAAGTATCCCACTCGTAGACTCTTAACAGGAACTGTGCAGAGTGTACAAGTGTGATATCCGCATGTTTGAACTCGGTAGTGCAAGGAAAAGTGGCGTCATACAGTCAGTTTCCTGCAAACATAATGTGAAACGTACTATAGCATAGTTTGTGTTTAATACATTTTTGTAATGAGTTAAATTCATGACCACCCTTTATAATGATTTACGAACTTAAATCCACAAATTGTGGGGGGGGGGGGGGGTCACGGCAGTGAATATGAAATTGGCCGAATTGTCAAAATACCGACCTATAACTCTAACAACGGCCGAATTATTCGGCTGACTTATACTTGGCCTGTGTCCAGTGAATTATGCACGCGATTAAGTCAAAACAATTTAAATTTTAATAATGCATTTGGTTTTCTGACGAATTAACCCATTTTTGTTTTAAATAAATATCGAGGTGTGAAATTATCGTACGTGCAAAGTTAATCGTGTATAATACGATCCGCGTCTCCTCCCTCCCCCTCCCAAATAAAAGGGCCGAACTCATTACAGCAAGACTGCGCGGAACCAGCTTTGACTTCTCAAAGCAATACTACTTAGTATACTATTAAAAATTTCCGTAAAATTACGGTAGAAAGAACTGTTAATTTGTTACCATTTTATTTATCGTAAAAAAGTACAGGCGTAGTTGCAAGTCGATAATTGATCTGAATACGCAGTACATATATCTGCTTTCGACACTAAGGTGCCCTCTTCCGTTACGTATGAAACACACGTTCGCATTTGTAATTATTTTGGTGTAGAATGCATCCGAAGATTATAGAGCAGCGTCATGTGACGTCATTTTGGCTACGAGCACCATTTGGAGGTAATAGCTACAAGGTGCACTAGATTAAAATGTAACGGAAAACAACGGCACTTCTAGTCAAGACAGTGCTTTGAGAGCGGCTTTCTATACTATTTTAGGTTCTGGTTGGCCACGCGAAAAGCTGTATTTAATGATCGTTTTCAATCGCCTGTCACGCGTATGCACTAACGTTGGCGGTGACTGGAACCTTGTACACGCATTGAGCGGCTGGCTTACATAATGTCTGCGGCGTTAGGCCTAACCCTAACTTTGGCTGTCGGTACGGTTTTTGCTACTGACAAGATACATCTTACCGTTCTCTTGCGATAGTCTAGTGCCAATGCCCGCCTCTTGAATTTGGTGTTTCAATATCTGTGTTGAGCACAGAGCCTTGATGTATTTGAAGACATTCCAAACAATCTTTCTAGATTGTAAATTCAACGGTTTTTCACGTTGGGAAAGCGATGAAGCGAGCGATACGGTAGCCATATTGGTTCGTCTGCTCGAAGAGAAATTTTACCAGGCGTGATCAATCCATTTTCCGAAAATCTGCGCGAATGGCCAACCAGAATCTAAACTAGTATAGGGTTAAAAGAACGTTGTTTTCTCTAGCAACAAAAATCGCGCGTTATAGGCTTAAGAAATCCAGTCTAATAGCATTGACTTCAGTAAGACAATCTTCCTTTCCCCCTTCCAGTGGTCCTTGCAGTTAACCCAGTTACTTGCTCCACCATAGAGTTATACACAATAATACTACTTCATGTCACTGCCCTATAGTCAAACGAAGTGGCAACAAATTATCAGTTCTTGAACCGTAATTTTACGGGAAATTTTTATCACTGTAACTTTTCATCTGATTAATCAGGAATCACCTACTTGTTAAACCTTCTATGCGTGATTTGACCAATTGTTTTGGTTATCAAGATACACGCTAATGTGTCCACCGCCAAGATGATAAACGATAACACCTCTCCAGATAAAATATATATGAGCATGGCGACCACTATAAGACTCGTCGTGTCTTACAGCTAAGGTAGTTTGGCTGTTTTTAGATATGTGAGGATAAATAACAATGCGACAGAAAAGG
>JAHWFP010240476.1:0-17558 GCA_023313725.1 Lithobius niger
TGTCTGTTTTGAAGGTTTGTGATGGTTACAAATTAATTTTAACTTTGAATTAGGTTAGATATAGGTAGGAGGACGATCTAATACACTAAATTTGTGAATAAATGAGAATAAAACCAGTGTGTTAATGCTAGACTGTACCCAGAGCATGCATGTGAATAATCAACTTTTCCACAATGGATTTTGGCCAAAACGACCACCCAAAAACATACGTTCAGGTCAGAGATCTTGCAGCAGCTTTGTTAACGCCCTCTCCACTTTTTTATCGAATTAATTTTAGCCGCCCATGGGCGTTTAATAAGCGATTTACGGTATTAGACAATTATCCTATCAGATGATATTCTGGTTAAGACTTTTGTCTGACGCCCCATAACCCTCAGGTCACTTAGCACCCACGTAGAACTTTAGCCTACTAAACACTAAATATTGGATCTTCACAAATCCTAAAGACTATACCATGTCAGTTTACAACACAGTCTCATAAAAAAAAACCTATAAATTATGTGGTACCTCAAAATTAATTGTAGCGTAAGCAAAGAACAGCTGGAAAAAAACTTGTACGTATACCTAACGTACCTTGTTTGGATTATTTTTATCAACTCGTGGTAGCTGAGCAACATATGGTATACGTTTAACGTCTTCTAATCCATGCTCTTGCCACTGTCTGGCCACATATTCAGCCAATAAGGAATCTTCTGGGCTGCCAGCTAGATGTGGAGATCTAGTCGTATTTCTACGGGAAATAAAAAACAAAAATGTAAATTTATATCTTTGTAACTGTTTGGAGCATACCAACATGTATTGCATTCTGTGTAACAAGTGTGAACGGAAGAAAAACTAGGTGTTTCGTAGGGTACAGATCTCAACTGAATCAACATCCAACTGAACCAAATCATTAAAACTGAAAGAATGGTTACAAATTAATTCATGCTCACATCAATAAATGAAAAACAAAATATATGGAAAGAGATTGAATGCATTTTTTCTCTTCAATGATGTAAGCTACCTATGCTTACCACCAGAAGTGCAGTTTAGTCTGTAGTATTAACTACCATTGAAGGAAACCACACTGTTGATACATTATTCCATTATTATACAGCCAAGCAGATTAAAAGCACAAAATTGCCAGCTTCACTTTAAATCCCACCTCAGATGATGTGATGCATTGTTGAGAAAATCGTCAAGTAAAACTTCTCGAATTAAATGTCCTGCAAAAGGGATGTCAGAATGGTTTGCAGTGTTACAAGTCATCTTTTTCTTGAAAATGATCTGCCCCAAAGCAGCACCCAAAATTCCCATCACGATTCCAACAGTAAGTAATGAAGCCAGAAAATGCTTTTTCGTGACCATATCCTGTTCAGAATTCGGATGACGCCCAGCATACATACTTGGTGAAAAGGGCAACGACTGCATGACGAAAGCTTCCTAAACCATTAGTCTGGCAAACAGGACAGAAGCACCTGGTATTTAGCTAAAACAACACATCTTCCATCGACTGAAAACTCTGTGCTACAATAACTGCCGGATATCCTTTCTACTTCTCTGTCAGCAGAGCATCCTTCAGCAGCTAGTGTTGTGCATGTGCATGTTTATGTTTACATCCTAAGGCTGTCAGTTTTAAAAATAGATTTCCCAAGGTGGGCGTAAAACCAGGAAGGATGCCAACTTGTTGTGATGCTTGGAAGATGGAGAAAATGCTTTTCAATAATGGGGATGCAACATACCCAGAATCAGTATGGGTAATTAACTTATTACTATTATTGTTGTAATCTGTGGCTAGAGCTCTAAACATTCATTGCTAGCCACACACATATACACTTGTTGAGGCCAATTTCAAACAAAACATAACAGATGTTATTAGTAGTATCATGGGTAGATAGGTAGACAAACCTATCTACCCATGGTAGTATGCAGTCATTAAAAAAAATTTTCATTAAATATCCTGACATGCGAAATTTTTATGTTTAGCAATGAACAAAATTTTGATTTTTCTACATCCTAAAAATGGCTTTCATTTGTCAGACCTCTTTGTTAAAACACATTGTTACATGGGGGCCACTAGCTTTGAAAGGCTAAATTTAGAGATCAAAGTTTACACGATGGCGAGGATAATAAATTTGCTGAAGCATAATGGTATTAGTTGAAAATAAGTCTTTGGTCCTGACAAATGTGTAGCCTGTTTAACATAAAAAAATAAAAATTCCCCGCTAAATGTGTCAGATCGTTTACCCAAAACAGCACACACAAAAAAGAACAAAAAATTAATTTCCCCCAATTTTAGGCTACAGTATTTCAACCAAAAAAATATTGCTTAGTTTATTACCCTGCCTCATGGATGTGTGCACCTCATCCCTTCATGAATGTATTTATGCGTAGAGGCCAGTACACAATTGAAAAAGAGGCACATCTTTTTTTTTTGTGTGACAGTTGTCAGGAATTGTGCTCATTACCGTAAATTGCGTATTAAACGCCCAGCCCCCGAAAATGCTTGAAGGACTATTGTTGATGCCCACCCCTTAAAAATCATTGATTTAACTAAAGTCTCATTACATTTTAACGAATTCAACGTTTCAACCACTTAAACCTTGGGTTTTTCTGCGTCAAAATTAAGTAAAAGCTCTATACATTAAAAAAAAAAACTTTTAATCCAACACGATTCATGGGAGCGTTTGTAATCACGGAAAAGTCTGAGATATTACGCCTAGCGATCGATCATTGACGTACATGGTCTTGAATCAGTCTTGACACAATGCCTTTATTCTTATTTATTCACAAATTTAGTTTATTAGACGTCCTCATTCCAATATCTAACATAATTCAAAATTAAAATGGTACTTTGCCGGACCTCTGCCCGGCCGGCTGAAAATCGTTTCTATTGCCTGGAGAAAAATTACGTTACCTGTGTTTTTTGCATTCCTTTCCTGAGGGATGCTTCTCTGGAGGTTAGAAAAGTCGTCGCTAGATGGCCAGCTGCGTAACCCGGTCTGCGCATGCGCAACCCCTCTTATAAAAGCATTCAGACGAGGCTGGCCTGCCATCTTTTTTACCCTCTCTATCAGTCAGGTGGTGACTCAAGTGGGGAGGTAGGGAGGGTACAGGTAGTGTATGTTTCCTCCAGGCAATAGAAACGATTTTCAGCCGGCCGGGCAGGGGGCCTGCAAAATACCGTTTCTAGTTGCCCTTTGGATACATAGATTACCTGTGTTTTTGCATACACAGTAGACCTCGTCAATTATGGCGGTGGGCTCCACCCGACGGGTTCCCCAGGGTTACGAGCTGGCTCCCCCAAAAATCGGAGATTTTTCCACTTTATTGAAAACATAACAGGAATCTCTTCCGTAGGATGTGGTGGCCCTGAAAAGGGCCGTTTATTACAGGTGAGTCTTACTTCTGCTTCAGGACATCTACTTCAAGACATATGCTTCATGACATCAAATGTTTCAGTGCTTAAGAGGGATGGATTACTTGTCTGGCAGTGACATGTCTTGTGGCTGGTGAAAACGGATTGGTTTCTCCAGGACGTGGCCTCCATGATGTCGGTGATGGCGATGTTATTGTAGAAGGCCCAAGATGCCGAAATCGCCCTCTTGCAAATCAAAAGCAAGTTGGTTTAAAGCCACGTCACAAGGCCATCGGTCGCAAGAGGAAGAGTTGCCGATTTTCTGAGTGGCCATTTTGTGACGTTTAATTTGTAAAATTGAACGAGCTGTTCAACAGTAATGCTACATGGAGTGTGCTATAATCATGTTGGATTGTTAAAAGCGTGTTCGAATTAAAAAAGGCAGTTGACTACCAAAAATCGTCGAATGAAGATATTTTTTCCCCCAACATGCACAATTACCGAATTATTCCGTTAAGTTCAGAATTTTTATTCTTCCATGAAATTCCTCCAAGCACGGTTTAATGCATCATGCCAGTGAACGTAAGTGTTTTGTGCAGTATCTGTTGAGTGGTGCTAAAATAACACGTTGGTAAAAAGTAATTTTTGAATGGAATTTTAGTAGGCTATAAAAGAAATGGGAATGTAGGCTTACGTCAGGGTTAGGCTTGGGAAATCTTATCATAAGAAAATATACGAGTTGGCGGGGATTATTTCTATCCCGTTCCTACCGGAATTGTAAACTGAATTTAAGAATAGCATAGTGGTAGAATTAGCTGCAGATTTACCAGATCTAAAATACAACGAAAATTATCGTTTTTCTTAGACGTTGATTAACGTAAATTCTTACATGCCTAAAACAGTATGAATTCTTAGCGTTAGTGATCACTTTTCAAGCCAAAACTAGTTAAGCTTTCCCCAGTAGCTATTTTCGACACGCCCTCAGCTCATGCGCCGTTGCTCTGATGTTGATGTCGGGATGGTCGTTGAAGATTTCTTCGTGGGGCAACCAGTTCTTATCCATGTGGCGATCATTGTTGCTGATGCGACGCCAAAGGAAGTTGCGAACAGTAGGAAGATTAGGTTGCAGGCGCAGCCTTTGCGAAACTCCAGATTTTTGGTTCTTTTGATGTAGTACCGGAGGACTCGGACTGGACAGAGAAGTCTCTCAGGTTCGTCCCTAATGATGTTTGTGAATGCGGGAATGACTGACAATTGGTTTGGTTGGTTCGCAGGCTCTTTGAGTCTTGGCTCTGACTGATGATCTTGGTTTCAGTTGGATAGCTGTGAAGTTGTTGTGGAAGAAGCAGAATGCGGGATCAATGGAAAGAGCTTGTATCTCGCTACATCTTTGACTAGTGGCGAGTGGAGTTTCTGGTTAGATAGTTTAGGTCGCAGTGTTGCAAGGGTTCGTATGGTGGTTTGAGTAAGGATTCGAGTACGATGGTGAGATCCCAGCCGGGGAAGGGTTTTTTTTGATGGATGGACGCTTGATCTCGAAGAATTTGATGAGAGAGGAGATATTGTAGTTGTCGAAAAGATGTAGACTTCCGGCTGCTTTGAAGACCGAGTTGATTGCAGATCTGTTTACTAAGATGGTTGAGCCTTTTAATCCTTGGTCGAAAAGGTCGTTGAAGAATTTCAGGAGGTCGGGTATAGGGGGATTGACTGGATTGACTTTCCTCCCGATACACCAATGAAGCCATCGTTTCCAGTGGTTGTCATAGATCCTGTTGGTGGATTGTCGAATTGCCTTGCTTGTGATGCGAGTGGCGTGTTCAGTAAGAATTCCTGTCTCTTCGAGGAGTTCGATGATGGTAGCCACCCGTGTAGGTGTATGGCATTGGTTTGTTGGTGGAATTGGGTCCCTATGCGTTGCGAAAGTAGATCTGGAGGGTCTGGTAGTTCCCTTGGGTGGTCTATGAGGAGGTTCAATAGGAGTGGAAACCATGGAGCTGATGGCCAGTTCGGGGCGACTAGTAAGAAGATGCCTTCTGTTTCTTGGATTATCTGCAGTGCAGTTGGGAGAAGCTTGAAAGGTGGGAAGAGGTATGCATAATGATTTTTCCAGGGAAATGTCAGGGCATCCACTCTCCAGGCTTGAGGGTCTGGTAGGGGACTGATGAACTGGGGAAGTTTGGCATTGTGCCTCGTGGCAAAGAGGTATACTATTGGTGTCCCCGTATGTCGAACAGAGATTCGTAAATGGATTTCTTGAGGGACCATTCTCCAGTTGGTGGTGCTCGGCATGAGAGGGAGTCGGCGATACCATTCTTGTTGCCGGGGATGTGAAGTGGAAGAATCTTAGTTTTCAGGGTTTTCATGGAAGATTTCAGAGGTGGTCTGGTGTAAGGTGCATGAGTGGGTGCCCCCTTCTTTCCGGATGTATGCAACTGCTGTTGTGTTGTCGATGTGAATCTGAACTACTTTTTTGGGCTACAAGGTCTAGAAAGTGGTTGAGTGCTTCCCGGATGGCTTTTAATTCCAGGATGTTGATATGGCTGGAATTGTCTGTAGTCCATAGCCCTGAGGCTTCTCGTTCTTGGACGTGGGCTCCCCCAACCTTGGAGAGATGCATCCATGAACAGATGTAAGTCTGGTTGTGGTTTGTGGAGAGGTACAGCTGTTGAGATTGTCTTTATGTCCGTCCACCATAGGAGGGTGTCGTGGAGAAAAGACTGATCGGATGATTTTGTGATTTTTTTTGTTGGTGATGTTTCCCGATTGGTCTATGCGGAAGTGGTGGAGTGATCTTGTCATCCATCTTCGTAGGGAACAAGAGTTGCCATGGAGTCCAGTTTTCCGATCAAGGAGTTTAGTTCTGTGATGGTGCGATGAGGTTTGGAGTGGAAGGTGCGGCAAGTCTGAATGGTGTCTTGGATTCTTTCTGGTGAGGGTGAGATTGTCCCAGATCCGAGGTTGAAGTGGGCTCCGAGGAAAATGAAGGATTGGCTGGGAGTGAGTCTTGACTTTGGGAAGTTTATAGCGAAACCCAGCTGGGAGAGGAGATTGATGGTGAAGTCTCTTTTCGTTGCGACTTCTGTGGGTGATTCGTCGTTCAGGATCCAATCGTCGAGATAAGCACTGATTGAGATTTGGTTTTGATGGAGGTGCGCTAAGACGAGCTTGAGGACGGCTGTGAAAATTCTTGGTGCAGCGTTTAATCCGAATGGAAGGCTTTGGAATTCGTAAACTTCCCCGTTGTACATGAAGCGGAAGAGATGGAGGACTGAGGACGTAGGTGAATTCCTCTGGGTTTTCCTCCTTTGTTGCGGTTGGAGGGTTTACCACGAAATGGCTGGTTTCTTCGTGTCTGGGTTCGTCACGGTTATAGTGTGGTTTGCGGCTGTCGTTGGAGAGTGAGGTTTTATCCTGTTGTTTCGATGGAAAGGATTGTTGATTGTGAAAATTCTTTGGCTCGTTCTTGAATTCTTTGGGTTTCTTCGAGATGTTCAGATGTGGAGCCAAATTAGGAATCTGGCTATTGAAGAGGGAGTGTGACCCGTGGATAGGAAGGTTTTGTAATATGTGACGCGTGGAGTCATTCAATTTAGCCAAAGTGCTGAGAGCAGCTTCTCGTTGAAGGAAGGTCGAATTCAGAAGGGCTTTAGTGAGACAATTAAAAGAATGGAAGGTGGCGAATGAAGCTTTCTTGAAAAGTTGATTGATTAAGTCCGCTAGGCGGGATGTTTCAGTCCGGCTGGATTCGGTAGAGTTTTTCGCAGAGAGTGTCGATAGCTGTATGGATGACATCAGCATGACAGTTGGCATGGAGGCTGAAGCGAAGTAACTTGTCATTGTCTCTGATGACTGCGGAAGGTACTTCAATTTTCTTTGCAATGAAAAGGGAAGAACCGAAGTTAAGCTTGGCTTCTGATGTCAAGAATTCGTTTTGTTTGTAGGTATCAAAATGTTTGGGGTTTGCAGAGCCATCGCCGTAGGGGCGGAAGAACCAGGTTTCTCTTCCCAGTTGAGGAGCTGGCGGTTCTTGATCGAGGATGAGAGGTTCCCCTTTGCCGAGGAGCAGGCCTCCATTATGGAGAAGTGTAGTCAGTAGAGTGGTCGATTGACCCAGCATCCTTCTTTTCTTTCTTGGTTGATCCTGTTGGCTAAAGCCAAAGCCGGTTGCAAGGCCACGGTTGACTGTAGGGCTTGATGATTCGGGTGGCAGTTTGAAGAGGAAAGCAGCAGGAATGGGCTTCTCTACAGTTTTGAGGTGTCGGTGAAGTGGGATGAAGAGTGTTCATCCTTGTTGTCATCGGAGTCGTCGTCGATGAAATGGACGTGATGGGATGAACTGGAGTGATGCGGGGAGCTGATGAGGGCAGAAGCTGTATCCAGGGCGTTTCCGTCGTCTTGTGAGCTGTCAGAAGAAGAAGACGAGGGTCGTGGTCGGCGAGGTGGAGGCGGACGGCGGAGAGGTGCAGATGGTTTGCGAAATGGTTGGGCCGAAGGCGTACGCATAGCCTTAGGTAAAGCTGTTGAGGAGGCCGTAGCCGCGGAGGGAGGAGGCGAAGTGCGGGAGTGTTTGCGAGATGGACCCGGTGAGTCTAGCAAACGTTTTGTTGCAGGATTCGTGGAAAGGATCCAAGTTTTGGTGTAAATGGATGAGTTGGAAGCGGACTAAGTTGGAATAGATTTACCTTTGTAGTTGAATTTCTTGATGGCTCGATCCATGAGAGCATGGACCTGTTTCGATGACAGCGGCTTCGTATGGTGAGAGCTTCGGGAAGAGTGAGAAACTGAGGAGAGGGCCAAAGGAGCATCGATGATCGGAGTAGAGCGGTGACGGCTCGTTGATATATAGGCGGAGCTCGAGGTTTTGTCCGAACGGGAACGTGGAGGTTGGCCGCAAGGAAGAGGAGATATGGGAGATGAGAGCGGCTTGGGCGAAGCTCGCAAATCCGGCGAAGGCGAAGCGTTCACAAGGATGTTTGAATCCGGAGGTGCAAGGCTTGTTGGCGAAGGCGAAGGAGTAGGCGCTTTGGACGAGGGGTGCCTTGCTGAAGTTTGTGATCTTGCCATGGAGAACAACGGCGGGTGAGCCGAGGGCGAAGAGGGCAAGATGGAAGGCCACGGAGGTGAAGGCGAAGCTCGGCAACAGAGAAGCAAAGCGACCATCACAGTCGGCTGGAGGAAAAAAAGATGGCAGGGCGGCCTTGCCTGAATGCTTTTATAAGAGGGGTCAGGCATGAGCAGACCGGGTTACGCAGCTGGCCATCTAGCGATGATTTTTCTAACCTCCAGGGAAGCATCCCTCAGGAAAGGAATGCAAAAAACAGGTAATCTTATGTTTCCGAAGGGCAACTATAAACTATTTTATAATCATCACCAACCTTCAAAATGACAACGCCATTCACGACCGGTAAATAACTTTTTACAAAGTTACAAGGACGATTTAATAAACTAAATTTGTGAATAAATGAGAATAAAGGGATTGTGTTTTTGCTAGACTGAATTTAGATCACGCACGCCAATGATCGATCGCATAGCCGTAATCTTGTTTACGATCTCGATCCGCTCATGTTACCGAAAGTTTGTATGGTTAGAAATTAGTTTTAGCTGCAAATTTTGTTGAATTTTGGAGGAGAGACTAGAGAGTATAGAATAACCTAAATTTGTGAATAAATGAGAACAAAGACATTGTGTTAATGCTAGAAGGAATGAATCCAGATCACATAAGCAAATGACTACATTATCGCCGACTTTTCCGTGATAGAAAACTTCCTCCCTGGATAAAAGTTAGTTTAGAAAATATATAATACTTAATTTTTTTTAAAACCCACCTCCCAATTTTAGACAAATTCATTTTACAAGCCCATGGGCGTTTAATACAGGATTTACGGTACTTGGGTTTGGTCCTCTGCTCATCAGCATTACATGCCAGCTCAGTGGTTTGATATAGTAATCGAGAAATTAAATTAAAATTCATGTTGCTAACAATTCTTGTCACCGTCCAAACTACAGCTTGAGAGTTGGATTTGTTGGTACATCAATGTCCTGTCGGCGCATTAATTTTGATGGAGAAGGACAAACTTGACAGTACACTGCCGTCTATAAGTCTCTTTGCTGTCGTGTAGCAAAGCTTCACCTATCTCAGCACTGTCACCTAGGAACATTTGTTACTAGGACTGACATGCTCCGTTTGAATGTTACAAACGAAAATTAAAACTTAGACTAGCCTACTTACCATATAATGTTTTTCTACAACAAACAGACACCATGAATGACGACTTACATCTGTTCATTCAAAAGCTTCATTTTAGGATTCGTATATTTGGTCATCACAATTTAAATGTGAGTAAATTTACCATAAACTTACCTTAGTTGTTGCTCTAGAGTTTCTGTATCTACCAGTTTTAAAAGTTTAGAAAATATTGTAGGATCTTCTTTTAGAAATCTAACACATGTGGAGGGTGGGTAAAGCACTAAGAGTAGCACAAATGCAGCAGCAAATCCTACGCACAAACTGATTGTACTAGAAAATACGCTTGCTCGCACACACTGTTGCCTCGTTATTGACTGAGGCCATAGTCTCATCTGCATAAGGACACTCTCCAAGGGATCTCGAGAAAACTCTTCCAGTTCCTGGTCGCTCCAGTCGGGCTCATTGACTGGACTCGAACCACTGCCACTGCGCCTCTCGTGAAGGTTCATAAGGGGTACAGACGCCATCCGATCCTCTTGCTTTTCAGACATTTCTTATCTAATGAAACTCATTGGACCCTACAAAACATAGCAAAATTGATAAATATTATTCAAGAAAAGATGTTTATACATATTTTTTGGAGTCCACATCATCGAATGCTCACATAAATGAAGCAGCTCAATTGCGTACCCTTACAAGTTTTACATTCAGAAGCACGATAAGGAGATGGGGAAGCCACGCATTCGACTGGGAGACCTCCAATTACGTACAGTAGGAGCCAGCAATGGCCTGAATGGCCACTCCCACACTGTAGCAGGTAAGGGCACCTTGAGGATGAAGTGATAGAATCAGATATTTTTTCTCATTAAAGTAATGAACCTGGGAACACGTATCAACTCTGCTTCTCCCGATCGATCTTCATTTTATCCTCAATTCAGTTTTGTTAATTAATACCTCCGTTAGGAGGTAGCCCATTCCTAGAGGCTACCAGCTCCTGACTGCGTCGTCAACCTCCCGCCTGCCATCAGCGCTCCAAGCAAGTCTCTCACACAGCCAAGAAAAGCAGGTAGCACCATGCCAAGACAGATGGAATGTGGGGGGCACTTCGTGCCGCATTAAACGTGCAAGGTTCACTGCCTCTGAATCAGTGTGGACTTGTTCAGTGTGTGAATTGTTCGCGCGCTCCGAGTGGGGAGGGCACTTGCAAGACAGGGATTCACCGATAAGAATGGCACCAAAACAAAAAGATGGCGACATACGACAATGCAAGAAAGGGGCAGACCACGAATTAATTTAAATTTATGCATTCCAGCATTAGCTGGTTTATCCCAAACTTAGTTTGAACATTTGCACTTTATTTTTATTATAACTTTTCATTAACATAACGCTAACTTCATCCAGGCCAATTTACCAGTAAAAATACCAATGTTTTATTTATTCCATTCTCTCTACAGTGACTTCCGAATGTATACTAAATGGCTTTATACTATTAAACTGCACTTGTATATCAAGAGCTATAATATCAACTGTTTAATTACATAATCAAGACTTTTTCCATTTATTATTCATAGCTACTCGTCTCCTTCAGCATTGTCTCCTTCAAGCCACTCCATAGCCACCTGTCAATCAGGCTGCTGCAAGCAATTGCACCTCCTACTTTCCATTGTTCTCAAGGTCCTCGGCCAATCACAGGTGCCTAGCTCTCCTACGCATCCGCACTGGGTGAAGTTAGAGTCGACCTGCTGCTATAAAACCAACCTGGCACTCTGCCTCTCTAGCATAGCTCATTGATAAAAGCCAACAATTACTACGCCGATACGGAGATGGAGAAGTCTCCTGTCCGAATGTTGCCAGGCTGGGCAAAGGTAGGCCTAGTAGTTGAGTATAACCTGCTTGTTTTAAAAGTATTCCTTTAGGTTCTCATTTCTAAATTTATAAAACTTAAATTTGACAGTTGTCTTTTGAACTTCATGGGGACATAGGTTCTCGGCCATTTAGACTTAGTCTCTCCACGAACTTAAGAGTTTAAGGTCACCTTTCTAAAAACTGGCTTTTCTCTTTTTAACTAAAATGTTTTTTTAAAGAGTTTTTGATTCACTGAATCATTCCGGGTTGTTAGTTAACAACTAGAGAAAGTGAAATTGTACTTGTACTGCACAGTCCAGCCTGGTATTTCACAAAATTGTTATATGTGCGATACTGTTACATTTTAGAGTTCTTTAGTTAGAAAAAATGTTATTTCTATTCAAAATTGTTTTGAAATGTAATTTACGATGCAGTTGCATTGAATTTTGCCGAAACCGATTTATTGTAAACTTGTTATTTTTTACACTAGAAAAAAATCTTGTACCTTTTTTTAAACCCGTTGTCATTTATTAAACCGAGAGTTTTTTTTTGACGTCTGCCTCCGTGACGATTATAGCTAGAGTTTAAATGTTAGGAAATTAGTCATTTAAAACTCCTGTAGCTTTTTACTTACGCCCCACTGTGGTGGCAGTGATACCATTGATTTATTTACTTTATAAGTCCAGGCTTCTGCCACTCTAAGTCTCCCACCGGGCCAGTAGAATGAGCAATGTTTGTTTATAAAGTCAAACTCCGCAATCCAAAGAAACTAAACTCTCCGCAACTGTAAATCAGATGTCGGTGCCCGCTACTAGCATCTCCCAGTCGTACCGGCCGCCACTACACTGTCCGACCACCACACGAATACAAGTCACAATATTGATTGCGGAGGTACGCGAAGGCACTCTTAATTTCGAACTCAAACCATGAGGCTCATTAAAGAGGTTTGGAAAGAAAGCACCATTACAAAAACCAATCTGCATAACCAACTTAAATATGAGAGAAGGGTACCACCAGGAGTGGAACCTGCGGCTTAATTTGACTCAACACGGGAAAACTCACCCGGCCTGGACACCGGAAGGGTTGACAGATTGAGAGCTCTTTCTTGATTCAGTGGGTGGTGGTGCATGGATATTCTTAGTTTGTGGAGTGATTTGTCTGGTTAATTCAGATACACCCATGACTACACTGAAAATACGGTAGCGATTCTTACTCTGAAAGTTCATTTATTTTAAGAATCGAAAGTTCAGGAAACAATTACGCACAATTTCAGAACACAAATACTATACCGATATTCGCAAATTTTTGACAGACTGGACACACGTCAGTTTCATCAGGCACTGTGATTGCTAAAACGTTTTCTTACGATATCGGAATCACTTTTTGAACTAACGTTCGCGCTCGAGGCTGGCACGGCCTCCCGTATTTGTTGGGAACGTTGTTGTTCCAACAATTGGACAGCAGCTTGGTAAATTCTTCTCTCAAGAGAAAACAAGATTCCCGGGTTTGAGGGGCCTTGTTTGTTCATGAGTGGCGTTATTTCTCACGTGCTGTTGGATTGCCAGTGATCCAGTCCACGAAGGTGTCTATTGAAAAGGACATTCGATTTAAGCAACGCGGTAGTTCTTTCCCATCCGATTTTATGCTTTGCCTACATGTGGTGGGTGGCGATGCTGTTTTCATTTACTTCATTACGTGTGTCATCCATATGCTGTTTAACTCTCGTGCGGACTCCCTTTCTCGTCTCACCAATATAAACTGCATTGCACCCGTCACATGGAACTCGATAAACACCCTCCCTAGTATTCCATATTTTGGAGAGAACATCACTTTGGCCTGCATCATCTCCTCTGCACCCCTTCCCTCTTTTATTGAGGACGAATGAAATGATGCTCGGGCAAACGATCGCATAGACTGTTATGGAAGAGGAATGGTCGGAGTTGGTGGAATATTGTGAGAATAAAACTCGTTTTTCTCGAAAAAAAATTAAAATAAGACACCCGGATAAGTTGAGCAAGCTTGGAGGACATGCTTTGTCGTACAAATTGGCTCTTCCTAGACAGTGGAGTATGGAGAGTAAGAGTGATAGCGAAAATGAAAAAGAAAGTGAACAGGCCTTTGAGAATGTGTGACCACTGTAGTGTGAACTGAGTGTGCTCGATTTAGACTTAAAAGTTTATTCCACCGCCTCCAAGGACTAATGTGAATGCCATGGCAAATGTCGTAACGGACATTCAATTGCTTTTCGATGGTTTTTCTTAGGATCCAGTGGTTCGACTGAGACTGCAGCAGATCGCCCTGGAGAAGCTTAAAAAGGTAGTGGCAAATGTCACTTTTGAGCCAAGTGAGGGCATTGAGGAGATTGAGTAAGAATGTGGATCTTACATTTTGTAAGTGAGATAAGGCTAATAAGACAGTCGTGTTGAACACCAGTGAGCACGCTAGGTTAATGAAGGAAGAGATTTTAGGGGCGGGGTTGTATGAAAAAACAGAGGAGGACCTAAAAAATAGGCCCTTGAAAGATTTGATTTTCAGCCTTAAGCGCCTAAAGACCAGAAGGAAATTTGACAGCTGAGGAGTTGAAGTAGCTGACACCAAAACTTCCTCAATGTTTGCCCAACATTTTTGCACAAGTCAAGACTCATACGAAAGGGAGGCCCCTCCTCTTGATACATCTGCAAAAAGGAAGGCCTTGCCAACGCCTCGATTGGAAAATGGCAGATAGACTGAAAAAGTATGTAGACTCCCCATGCAGGCTTACAAAAACAGAAGATCTCTTGGATGTGATTGAGGATTTTCGAATTGATGATGATGAGGTCTTGGTCTCATTTGATGCAGTTAAATTGTTCCTAGTTTGTCACACCGCATGATACTCGAGATGTTGGGAAAATTGGCGGAGGAGAGACAGGGCCATGTTGAAAGTGGTGTTTGCAAGCATTTATGTCAAATTTAATGGGGAGAATTTTTGGCAAGTAAAAGGGGTATTCTTGCTCTCCGGTAGTAAACGAAATGGTACTACAACACTTTAACGCCTTCGTGCTGCTATCAATACCCAAGAAGTAGAATGTGGAAGCACTTCATAGAAGGAGTGCTTGCGATGGTAAAAAAAAAGTAAGCTGCAGAAGATTAAAGAAAAAGTCAACACCTGGAATGAGGATCTGTTTTCACCGTGGAAGAGGAAGAAAAAGGCTCCCTCGCGTTTCTGGATGTGAAGATTACGAGAGAAAGGGATGGTCGTCTCGTCTATCAGCCATTCAGGAAGGAGATCGTAGGATTTCGTTCACATCGGGCCACCCAAGGGGTAATAAAAGGCTACAGTACAGAATGAATTTCACTGAATTGTACGACACTCATCCAACATCGAAATCGCACAGCCACACCTGTATGACACCAAAGGAAGATTCAATCAGCTCGGATACCCACCGGAGCTCCTGTCCAAAATGATAAAGAAAGCGGTAAAAACCCGTAACGACAAGAAGGATTTGGCAGCATCAAGAGAAAGTGAAGTTGAAAGGAAGAGAGTGGGACCGACATATCTCAAAGGAACGAGTAAGAAAATAACGAAGATTTTGAAAGAAACAGGATTCAACACCTACCTCATGAATGTAAGCAATCTAAAAGATGAGCAACTGAAGAAAAGAAGGAAGGGGCGTAGAAGAGATGATGCGTGCCAAAGTGATGTTCTCTCCAAGATACGGAATACTAGGGAGGGTGTTTATCGAGTTCCTTGTAATGGGTGCGATGCGGTTTACAACAGTGAGACGAGAAAGGGAGTCCACAAAGGGTTAAACAGCATATGGATGACATACGTCACGAAGTAAATGAAAACAGCATCGCCACCCACCAGATAGAGACAAAGCATAAAATCGGATGGGAAAGAACTACCACGTTGCTTAAATCAAATGTCCCTTTCGATAGACACCTTCGTGGACTGGTATCACTGGCAATTGATTGCCAGCACGTGAGAAATAACGCAACACTCTTGAACAAGCAAGGGCCCTCAAACCCGGGAATCCGTTTTCTCCTGAGAGAAGAATTTACTGAGCTGCTGTCCAACTGTTGGAACAATAAAGTGCCCAACAAATACGGGAGGCCGAGCTAGCCACGAGCCAGAAAGTTAAGTTCAAAAAGTGATTCCGATGTCGTAAGAAAACGTTTCTAGCAATCATAGTGCCTGATGAAGACAGATGTATGTCCAGTCGTCGAAAATTTGCGAATACTAGTATAGTATGTGTTCTGAAATTGTGCATAATTGTTTCCTGAACTTCCAAATTTTAATCACGACTACATTTTTAGGATTTTATGATTTGGCCTAGGCCCATGTTAATGCCCTTTGTTTTTCCAATTTGTTCTTTAAGCAAAGTCAACGTTGCACTGACCCTGCTCTTGCTTCTTTCGTATTCAAGGAGAAACTTGTAATGCCCTGAGTACAAGTAAATATTGTCCGAAAAAACTGTTACTGGCAATAGGCTAGCCTACTATGAAATTCACTGATTGTAAAATGGTTTTAAAACTTTTTAAAAACGCACACTTTCAAAACTGGAGACACGTATATGCGAATTTTCAATAACTGAACAGGTCTTCGAACTTGAAAGCAGACGACGCAAACAAAAAAGATGAAGCCAGAGTTCACAAAAATCACCCTTATTGTGTCTGATGAAGATAACTGCTCAGTTATTGAAAATTCGCAGATATGCGAGTGTCTCCAGGTTTGAAAGTGTGCGTTTTAAAAAAGTTTTAAATCCATTTTACGAAAAGTAAATATTGAGTGGAATAAAAAATCTATGCAAGTTATTTATTATTGAGTGGGGTAGGCCTATTCCTTCCTCAATTTTTCTCCATTTTTATTCCAGAACCATGTTAGCCTTTTCCCCAAAAGTCCAAAATGGTATACACACCCAGGGGCGTTAATAGGGATGGGTCAGAACCAAATTTTGGTTTTTACTGAAAGTGAAAACCTAAACCGATACGTACCAATTCATATTGATTTGTTGTTGAATTTTTAAATAGGCCTAGTTATAATTTTACGCATATAAATGAAAGCAAAGCTCCTGCATCATTTAATTCAATATTTCCTTTAAAAAACTCTTGTACTATACTTTTCAAGTGTTGGCATTTGAGACGTTAACTTTTGTGCTACAGCAAGCAAATTATACCATTTAGTGCACCCGGTATCTGGTCAACCGATTGCTTGCGGTTCCCAAAAAGAATACTTATGAAAATACCAAACTGTTTTTACTCTGAAAGTTCATTTCCTTTTGATGATCGCTCGTTTAGGAAACAAAAATGCAAAATTTTCAACAGCAGAATACTTCACCAGTAGGCTATCTTGCAATATTTCGACAGATCATTTCACTCGTACGTCTTGATCAGGTATTAGGCTCCTTTTATTATAACTTTTTTTTGTACATTGTTGTGGTGATCACTTTTTGCAAACAACGCTCTGGCATGGCGTGGCCTCCTGTACTCGTCAGGTTCGTTGTTTGCCGTTTCAAAAAGTGATCACCACAACAACGATATAAAAAAAAGTTCTAGGAAAGTGGAGCCTGATGAAGACCGACGAGTGAAACGGTCTGTTGAAAATGTTAAGGTAAGGTACTGGTGAAGTAGCCTATTCTGTCATCTGATATTGTGTATTTTTTCTTCCTAAACGAACCCTTATGAATGCTAATGATATATACAGGGTGAGTCAAAAGTATCAACCCAGTCGAGTTTACAGCCTAATGATTTGGTTTAGCCACCAAACAACCATCGATCGTTGGTCACCACGAAGGAAGCCACATATTAAGATCATTAAAGGGTGCCCCCAACCCTGGTCCCATTAAATAAATTTTCTACTTCCGGTTCCTTTAGGAATAGGACATTGATCCCAATTTGAGATATGTGCACGCAGTTAATTCATGGTGAGCGCTGAAAACAGCATGTAAATCGGTCAACACTAGCCTGAGCTATGACCAAAACACGTTAGTGCAAATGTTGGCTTTCTGCATAAAATAATACCCTGTGCCGTTGTGTGAATTGGTTGATTGCGTGCAATAATTACAGTAAGGAATCGCAAATGTAACAATGTTGATGAAGTGAGCTGCTAGGACATGTATGTGCACATGTTTGTTGCACATGTAGTCGCTGGCATTTGACCTAAAGGAACCGGAAGTAGAATATTTCTTTCGGGGGGGGGGGGGGGGGGGG
>JAHWFP010240478.1:1671-12141 GCA_023313725.1 Lithobius niger
TAGTTCATTTAGTCCTTGTGTTGTAGGGCTCAAAGCAGTGCAAAAATTAGTTCCAAATCAACAATGGTAAAATTGGAATTCTAAACAATGCACAAAAGTGGAGCCAAGCTACAACCAGCATTTGCATTATTACTTGAATAGCATTTTAACTACCGAGAATTTTAGAAGATGGGTTTTATTTTATCAAATATGTTGTGAAACATGCGTTTAAATCCGGGGGAAGGAAAATCAATTTTTTTCTATTAAAACTATCAACAAAACACATTTTGCAATAAAATTTGTTGGTACTACTTAAAAATCGGGTATTGAAACCACAGCAGTATAATATACCAGATACCGCCTCATTCATAAGTACCAAAGAAAACCAGAGTACCGGGGTACTAAGCTTGGTACCGGCACTGCCCAACACTATGCTAGTGTGTCGACAATTGGCGAGCAGGGTAGGAAAATATAAAAAATATCAAAATAGTTGGATTTTTACAATATATCAAGTTTTTTATATATATCACATTTTTTTTAACCAGATGCCATTATCTTGTGCGTAATTTCAGACTGTAAGACTATTAATGTTACCATTGAAGATAATTAGGCCCTGTCAGTGGGTTCTAGTCCTTTAGGTGCAAGAGTAGCCACAAGCTGACGCGTCTCTGGCTGCTACAGACCGGGTTCGATTCTGTTGGAGGGAAGTGTATACGTATGGGTTTTTCTCCGGTTGTGTCCCACTCATTGCACGAGGGTTCCCTCCGGGTATTCAGATTTCCTCCCTGCGACGCAAAAAACAACTGACACTATGGTGGTTCCTTCAATTAACATCTGTCGCTTGGGCCTTCAAAAAGCGCTAAGCTTACTGGCCAACACCATCTAGTATTTTTTTTAGTAGTAAAATTTCTATTTATTTACTCATTCATTTCCAACGTACTGATCACGTAAGTTAGGGGTGTGCGAGTAGAATAACTTTAATTCGAGCCGAGTTTGCAACAGAAAAATTGAGTATCGAGCAGAGTTCCGAATATTTGGTGAAGACCAAATATATTTCTTAGTGTAATAACAGCTAAGATGCTGCTCAATGGACTGTGTGGGTCAACGTGTGCAACTGGTTTTTCAGTTTTTACAATGTAACTTTAAAATGGTTTGAGGTAGTGGCTTTTAATTGACACCACCTGAAAGATTTCGCCGAGACGATGAATTTGGTGTATTTGAATGTCCAAATTGGTAAAAGTTATCGCATTTTTCAACGGCTTCGTGTTTTCCGAGTACAAGTTGCAAAATCTGCTCGAATTTTCCGAGTATCGCACATCCCTAATTTAAATCAGTTTTTTTTTTTTTTTACTTGAAAACGGCATTGTGGAGTAACACGGGAAGAGGCTTAGTCCAGGAAATTAAATCTGGCAGAAGATCATGTTGTAAGGCATTGCCTGCTGGCTCAAGGCGTTAACATGCCATAACAAATATTAAGTAATAGCTATTATTTAAAAATGTAGAAAGATCGGCAACCGCCACTTACAGAGGCGTATTGTCAACATCACGAAGAAGAATAACACATTACCACTATCGGGAAAATTCCACTAGTTCAACAAGAACCACCTTAAGTTACCTCTTAAAATTTTCGGTGAAGTTTTAAGGCTGTTCACCTTCATCAGAACAGCAACGAAGTACAAATTAAAAAAAGAACGTTACATGGTTGTGGCTACCATCATGCAAACTACGAGAGAACCACTGATCTATACAGGGTGACACAGTGATAGTAAGCCAACTTACAAGGGCAGCGCACCACATGCTTAAAAAACGAAAACACGAGACGGTGAAGGCACGCTTAGGAACGAACCATTCCTTACAAAGTTATTGCTAATCTGTCCTAGACGAGCGCCCACCCCCAACCCTAATGTGTGGGCGCCTCGTCTAGGACAGATGAGCAATAACTTTGTAAGAACGGTTCGTTCCTAAGAGTGTCATCACCGTCACGTGTGGTTTCATTTTTTAAGCATGTGGTGCACTGCCCCTGAAAGTTGGCTGACTACGTCTGTGTCACCCTGGGGAACAAGCCCCGTTATCTCGGAAAAGTCATTTCCATCGTATGTGTTATAGGGTTTTTTCTGTATAGATGTGATCGGTTCTACCTCCCTGTCGATTTGTGACCATGACTTCCAAGACACCCTGTATACATTTATACTACCAAGCCCCACCGCTTGTCAAGTCTTGGCTTTCACATCAGAACCCACCGATTGTTCCATCAACATGTGGGAGGCACCAGTCAGGTTCATGAGTGGAATCTTCTTGCCCTTGAAACGAAGAATGGCCAGATATACAAGGGCTCTTAGATGCCCTCCTTGGAGAAAAGGAATAAGTGGTGATGATGGAAAGCTGGTATACCAACCACATGGTAAATCGATAGCAACCGACCGAGCCATACCCTACTCCTACGGACTTCCATAAAGAACAGATGAAGTCAATTACCAAGAACGAGTTTGTGAGAATGGTGCATAAAAAAGAGAAGGCTGGGCGCCCCCCCCCCCCCGAAAGTACAAAAAGGAAGATTTCTAAAACTTGCGTTATCTTGCAAGACTTCTAAATTGTCTAAAGAAAGTATACTCGATAGTGGAAGCAGAAAAGAGGAAAGGTGGGAGTGAGAAAGTGGTGGAAGATGGTCCTAGAGTAAGATTGACTTGCCTGGAGTAGTTACAGTACCTGCGCAAGACGTATTGTGTAAGAATGACTTCAGAATATAACTGAAAAATGAGGATGTCCGTTATTAAGAAACACAGCGTCAGTAATGTGAAATGAGTAGTAAGAAATACTAGGAAAGCTATATACAAAGTGCCGTGCAAAGACTGCGATGCCATTTACATTGAAGATACGAGGAAATGAATAATAACAAGAGTGGCCCAACATACAGGAAATGTTCGTAATAAATACAACGCATAGCAGTCTATTGCATGGTGGCGACACATCAAGAGACTGACTGGAAGCAGACCAAGATGCTGATTACGTCGAATTCCACGAGAGATCTACATCTTAGTGTCTTCAATCTATAGCGATTCAAGAGCATTGGTAAGCAACAATTTGGCAAGTCAACTTCATTGTCAGTGAAGAATTGGAACGAACGATCTACGCCCGCAACACAAATACAGGATGCCCATTGCCAGCCAAATTCAAATGTGCTAGTTAGAACAGCGGGAGTGAAAGATGTAGAAAATCCGAGCTATATCCTTGAGGCCCGAAGAAGTTAGCAAGCTATCAATTAATATCGATGTTCCGGTCTAAACTTCGACTGATGCTACGGTTTTTATTAGTTTATTATTAGCTTACTCACCAACAATTACGCACCACCAAGTTTAGAAAAAACGAACTCTTTTGGTGATGTGTAAATGTTGGCAACTCCCAGCAAATTATCGAAAATTCGCTGGACAAAGCTGTCATTTTGATTGTGAAAGTGAGCGATATTTTTTTCCCAGAATTTTTACCAAATTTCATTGACGTAATGGCAACTCACAGTACGAAAGTTAACGAAGTTTTAAAGAAATTCACTCCAGTGTGGTAACGCAAAGATTACCTTTTCAAGCAACACAAAAACAGAAAAAAAAGATAAAATTCAAGAAATTTTTTCAGAGCCAATTTCATGCAAAAAAAAGAATAATTTAATGAAGTATGATGATCTTAATGACTTTAATACATGTTCTTTTTTTTACAGTTGGTAATGACATTGGAACTAAGGATTCCACATTTATTTACATCAAACTTACTTGCAGCAACTATTCGCACAGTCCAACAAGAATAAGAACAAGAGTTGGTTTGGTTAAAAGACGAGTTTTATAAATATATACGCTTTTAAGAATTTCTTTCAAATTCAGCTTACCAGCCGTTCCGAGTTATTGACTTGGTGTAAAACTATACCCCAATGTTGTGTACACTGCAGACATGCCAGTCAGTAACAAGAATTCCATAGGCAAACTCAATACAGATCGAAGGGTCATCTTGCACTTCAGGATAAAATATATAGGTAATGCCACATTCTCTGCTAATAGTACATATTTGGATGAAATTAGTACCAGCTTTCAAAAATTACCACCACAGGGCATCATCATCATTGAACTTAATGGCAAAAGCCAGGACAACTGAGTCTGAACTGCCCAAGCTTTTATCACCTGAGCATCATCAAAGAGATGGAAACCAACAAAGTACGTTCAACTTCAAATAGTGCCCACTGCACAACTATTTGTCGTGTTGAATCGACGCTTTTCACAACATCTCTGATCGGGTTACTTTTTGGGTGCGATAACATGCCTCCAACGAGCCACTAAAAAAAGATGCCTTCTGGTGGCCTTGATGAAACAAGGTACTACTTAACCCCATAATTTCAGAAAAGCGGCACTTTTTCCGTATTTCTCATTGCTTCTAAGTAGCTCGGGCATGCATTTCTCATTACTCCAAAGTGAGGCTATAGCTACTCAATGCAGTATTTTCCCAGAGTGTCGCGACTGTCGAGTGCCGTTTTGTAGTGGGGTGAATCGACATGGCAGCACTATTCGATATGAAGACGTTGATTTGCAAACTGTAAATGTAAGCTAGGAAACATAATATAGGAGCAAAAAATATGCTACAGCAAATCTGGAGGGTACTTACAAAATCATTACAAGCAAACATTTGAACGGGATTAGTGGTGAAAAGCGGTACAGCATTGTTAGTATCAAATTGGCCGACATGACTGCCATTCATGCATGCTAAATCTACCAAATAGTTAAGTAACTAGACCAAAAATTGGCTGTTCAGAATGTAAAATTGTGCGATTTGTCGATTTTGTCTGAGGACTAATTTTGCACGACTTTTAGTAGCCTTTGCATGTATACAGTGCCATTATTTTAAGTACTTGTAAAAGTTTTTGCACCGAATGTATTTCTCAATACACTACTAGTAGTACACTACAGCCATCTACAACTCTGCCCGTGTGAAGTCACGACACCCTAAAACATGCACCATTGTAGTCAACCCTCTCAAATGTCAATCCAGTAACAGTAGCCATTTTGCCAATCAACCTTAAAGCACTCAACATATCGCCGTTTACCAAATATACCTTGCATGGAGCACAGTTTTTCTTAGTTACACATTTACAAAACTATACAAATATCTTCAACCGTAGCACTGTCTATTGCAGAAAAAGCTGTTGTATAGCCCTTACAAATCTGAGCACAATACCGCAAACCGTTGTGCAGTTCCAGAGATATCCCTATTTGAAAGTCCTCTTCTATTTCTGGTCACCGCTTTGGATAGTAGGGATAAATTCAAGTCACCAATCGTTGATTTTCATTTGCCATACGGCGTGTGTTGACAGACATTTGAGAGGGTTGACTGTAGTAATGAGAAATAACGACACCTGTTAACATTTTCGGAAGCAGCTGGACATCATCAAATGGTTGTTGTCACTAGTAAGAAAGTCAAGAGTGACAGCTTGTATGTTACGTTACACCAACAAGCAAAGTAGCACCGATTTAAGCGACTGGTAATCAGATAATTTTCGTCAAAAAACTAACCGATCGAAATTGTGATATTCTTGAAATTTTATTTCAATATGCTATATTTGATTTTTCCCCACCAGCTTTCCAATGGTCCGTAACCCCACAATTTTAACTTTTGGGAAATTGAATACCTTCGTTTTAACCTAAAAAATGATTCGCAATTTTCATCGCCAATGTTTGAAAATCTATGTTGTGGCTTGAATGAAGGCTCCATTACGTCGTTGATCAGTTCGGCAGAAAATTAAGCGATAGGAATACAGCGACATAACGAAACTAATGCAGACCCTTAAAAGAAGTATTTGACATTTACCAGAAACCTCCTCAGATTCTAGCACCGAAATGCAATGGGTATTAGCACAAATTTAAAATTATAGCAAGCCCACAGAAAATAAATATTGCTGTTTCAAGCACCCATAACTAGGTGAAACGAAACAATTTTACAACCAAGAAAACAAACTTCATAAATACTGTACTTACGCAAAGTAACGTTCTAATTGAAATTTTACAAAAATTTAACAAACTCCAGTATTTTTAGACCGTACCGAGACGGTCAAACCATTATCAAATTATGCAGAAAAATCAACAAGGGCAACAATTTTCCAAACTTACCAGCAGAACTGAGAAACTTTTTATTTATGGTATTGCCGCTTACCCCTTTTAGGGGTTTTTACAATAGTTCATGGGGGTCTTGGAAAGCCACAAGAATTCCCTTCTTTTTAAGTGTAGAAATTTTCTCGAGAATTGCTATTTGGATAATCGGGATCCTACTGTAATGAAGTTAAAAATGTACTTAGCAAAATAAGGTGTGCCCAAGACTTGCATAAAAACAAGTGTGGAGTAACAATCATTGATAACCATGAATACAATATCGACAAAGTACAAAACTCAAGAGAATCCAAGACAAACTGGGGTAAATGTTATTTAAATGACCATGGGGCGTTGAGCAATGTATCCAGTATTGATCCATAATAGATGGTACACCGTATTCTGCAATTTGAAAAACCTTTTAAGCATCGCTCCACACATACAAGAAAATTTTCAACATTAAAAAAAATACCTTTCAAGTACAGTATACCAACGTAAAAGCAAGTGACATTTTATCTAAAATTTTTATTTGTCCGATAGAAAAAAAAAACACTTTTAAGGAATGCTGAAGTCATATTTTCAATACGCTGCAATAACAAGAAAATACTTCTGGTCACCTCGCTCCAAACTGAATGAATAAAATGATCGACGAACAATCTTTAAATAGTCTCACAATATGAAGTCCTCTTTCTTTTTCTCGTAACACATACCACTAGGTAGAGGGCAGCCCTGCACTCGTCAGCCACGGGGCCCGTCCGTTACAGTTGGCTATACCGTTACGTACAACAGCCAGTTGGCGAACAATTCACTGGACCAACTCACCCACCAATCAGTCTTTTGCTACGTCTTTACTGCTGTCGTCAGACGTTGGAGAAGAATCTTCCGTTGACTTGTCCTTGTCACCGTCGCCTTTCACCGTTAGTGCTTCTAGTTTTTGTGCAACATCGTTCGCTTCTTCCTCTTTTTTCGTCTCGTCTTCTAAATATACAATAATTATCAACGGTAAGAGTTTTACAGATGGGGAAATCCAATGCAAACAAATGTTTTGCCATTTCAAATACCTATGTGGAGATTAGACTACTGATACTATACAATAAATCTTAATAGGGATCCCAAAGCATCCATATGACATACTAACGCCTATTGGTTGCTCGATTACGACATCACTTAACCACTATGCCCCGGCCACAGCACGATTTCAGACACACTAAGGTTTAATTCGTCAAGCGCAGAAACTCCTAGCCCATTTTCACTTATGTTTCGTTACGCATCACCAAAAGTGTTCCAGTTTCTTCAAACTAGCCATTTTTCAATTGCGTATTTAGCTAGTTTGAAGAAACTGGAACACTTTTGGTGCTGCGTAACAAAACCTAAGTGAAAATGAATGAAAACCAAACTAAATTGTTTGTACAATCGGTATTTAAAGTTCCAGCCCACTTCAATCGACAAAATATAGGAAAATAAGGCCACGAAAAAATAATTAGTCGGTTCTCAGGCCCTGACTGGTGGTCAAATTTCCCCTCTGTCATCGCTTTTTATTTGCTAGAGCAAGCTAAATTTATTACCGTACAAGGAAAACTAATTCAGTTACCTGAATAAAAGTATTATTTAGCCCAACTTACCATTCAATAATCTTTATTAATAAAATCGAGTTGTCGCGTCAGATGGACACAACGAGACGGCCACCGAAGGCCACCCGTCTAATAACAGCACTATTCGATTATTGTAAACGGAATGATTGTTGGCAATAAACTACCGTGTGCGCAAACTGACAACGTCGTTCACTGCTTGCTAACGGTTCTGTTATTGTGGACAATGAAAATAATAGGAGTACTGTAACTCGGTTAAATCTTGAAAGAAAAATGACAAAGCTGTCATTGAAATGACGCCCTCTGGTTCACCGTTTGTTAGCCAGTGTGTGCAAAAATACATAAACGGGATACACGCCTTCCGCAACAAACACATGAGAGAGCAAGCCGTCCCAATGTTGCAAATGGTGCATCAAACACCACCCGTGCATCATACACGAACCCATGGTACAAAGGCATATTTATTTATTGATGGTAGAAATCCATACGAAAGTGCATGGAATCTGGCTTATTTATTTATTTTCATCGAGTCCGAGTCAGGTCAGGCGCTGATTGAGTGAGCGAAGCGAACGAAAATCAGTGTTTGTTAGCCAGCATTCTCACAAATACAGGTGTACAAAGGTGTATTCCTTTCATTTTCGGAGGAGAGATTCATATGTAATGTAAGTGTATGGACTCCGGAACAAGGGATGCACTGAATGAGGGAGTGAAGCGAACGGAAATCATCGTTTGCTAGCCAGTGCGGGATACATGCATTCCCTAACAAACACATGAGGAACGAAATCGTCCCAGTGTTTTAAACGATGCATCAAACACCACCGGTGCGTAGCACGGGCTTCAGCTAGTTGTACTATAATGTTAAGCTAACCACTGTAAAATGACAGTCACATGTTGCCAAGTGTTTTTGCAAGTTAAATGTAGACTCATTACTTCCAATATAATAAAAAGCCTGGTGGGCCTGGTTCCTTTTGGAATGAAAATATGCCCAAGAACAAAACATATTGGAGGTTTATAGGAATTATTGGCCTGGATGCAGTGGGTTATTGCTGCCATTAAATTATTTTTTGATGTCCAAAATGGAATTTAATACAAAACAATAAGAAAAAAAAACCCCCACTGGCTATGGGTTGGTAAAATTGTCGACAGAATTTTCCATTTTACTGAAAACCAAAACTGAAAAGGACTTTGCGTCAGTACTTTATCCTGTATTTTATCCGTCGAAGTATTTTTATTTTATCCTGCACTTTATCCTGTATTTTATGCATTCCATGTTTTGAAATGCCTGTCGTCTCAAATAATCACACTTAACAATCACGTGGTTCATGCCGGGGACCATTGCCGCTCCGGCCGAATTTCCGGCGGGAGGGTTCCCACAGGTAATTGTTTAAGAATATGTAACAAGTTCTATTTTTAAGGCTAAAACCCTGTTTTTTACTGCTATCCTAAAATACTTACTTATATTTTATGCTGACTTTGTCACACCACACCTGGGTATCGAACCATGCGCTGGGCATGAACCACTATTCTCTGAATCCACTCAAAATAAACCGGGGCTCCAAGGGACCGAGTGAACCACCAAACTACCTGCCGCCACAAATGGTTGGACCTTCAGCACCGACTCCAGAAGCGTTTAATAACTTCAGGTAATGATAAATCAAAGTAGTTCTGCGCTTCCAATTCCCCGCAGCCAGGACCTCTTGCATCATCGAGCCCACAGGATATACCCACAAAGTTGCCATGGACCACAACTCTTGCGCATTTACACTGTCGCCCACCGTGCGACCGTCCACCTCTGCGTATATGCCTCCATTATCACCAGAGGATACTACAGCACCGTCACACGAAAGCTTCACTAACAGTGGAATGCTCCTACTCACTCCGTGTCCGGGTCCAACGATCGTGTCTTCCACCACCCGCCTCCACGCCGCCAAGTAATGTTTGAGGGCTCGAAGGGGGCTCTGGACCCTTTCCACACTCTGTCATAGAATGTTAGTCAAGGCTTCTATCACAATCGGTGAAGGTTTGTCTGCAGGCTTGCGTGTTTTAGCCCTGAATTCTGGCGGGTGAAGGAGGGACACCCTCGACCAGTGTTGCTGGTATACCGCAGTCCAATGGCGACCATTTCTGCAGCTGCTAGGTTACTTCGACGGGCCGCCGACGCCAAAGCCACAACGAAAACAGTCTTCATTGTCACACAATCAAATGGAGCTCTAGCCAAAGGTTCAAAACAGGATCTAGACAGGTAGTGCAATGCCTTCGGCTGGTCATATTGCTGGCAAAGTCGACACACTCTCGGTCGGTGCACACACAACGATTGAACAACTTTAGAAATTACAACACTGTTAACCGCCTCATCGAAACCAATTAAGCGAAAGCACAGAGTTAATGGCTGCCCTATAATCCTTAACCCTTTGCGCGCCGGACCCATGCATTTAATAGGAGGGCAAGCCAACCGTTGCGCGCCAGACCCGTAGAATTTACGGGAGCTACTTTATAGAGCTGTAAGTCAGTCCGCGTGGTGCATTGATCGCTCCTGGAGTGCTCATTCACTAAGGCATGTGTCTGCTACAATTTCCCGCCAATTTTGCCCACGTGACTAGTTTCTAGCCAATAATATTTAATTTTTTCCTGAGCTATGTCGTGTTCGTTCGCTGCCCCCGTGAGCTTCGAAAAAAAAAAGATAGCAGCCATTGCATTGCGTAGCGGCTCTCCCGATTCAGGTTTTGATTTACATCGTGTACCACTTTAGACTGAGGTAAATTAGCAAATTATGGACGTCTTTGAGA
>JAHWFP010240480.1:0-13315 GCA_023313725.1 Lithobius niger
AGTGCTTAAGCCCATCCGGATTTGCGTTTTCTTGGGCCGATAGCCACATAGCGTAAGCTCCATAATTTCAACGGCGGTGGTTGTCATGGAGACGATGTAAACTAATGGCACGTCGTTGTGCTTTTCTTAATGACCGGCTTCTTCGGACGTCGACGCTATTCCGCAAATGTAGCCTACCACCTCAGGAATTAAGTCCATAGTTTCTGTATTGTTATCACTTTGATTTCAAGTTTTAAACTACGTTTCGACACTCACTGTTTTTTTTCCCCATGGTCACATTCCTTCGATTTGTTTCGTTGACCTACGGTTAACCTATGACTTTACATCACCGGATTTTTCTTCTAATTCGCCGATGGGCACTCCGAAAGCTGGCTGACACGATGATTTTGTACATTCGCTGAAACTTGGAAGGAAAACAGAAAGTGAAAAGGAAAAAAAAAGGAATAAGCAGAAATGGCCAAGAAGAAAGCAACAGAAAAAGAACTGCAGGTAAACTAAAAAAAAAAATAGTAAAAAAGAAAAAAAATAGGGATTTCATTTTTCCTCAGGTTTGTTTATGTATGCCAGTGATTTTATTTAGTTTGTTACTAGAGAAAATATTTTCGTATATAGGTTCATGATGAAACCCCATCCTACATAGTTCTCTAAACCCTTACCAATACCATATCCACAAAAAAAGGTAACTTTTGACTTTAATAAATACTGTCAACTCGTCTAGATGGCAGCATATGACAAAAGATACAGTTTCAAAGTAGAAGTACAAAAAACACAATATAACATTATACAGTAAAAATAAGGTCTGTGAAAGTTAATATCTGAAAAGCCCTTTATGCAATAAAATAACCATAAGAATTAATTCATACTTAATTTCGCTATTTACAACAATGTGAAGATGATAAGGCTTTAGTGAAAAAAAAAAAATCGGGGTTAGTATAACGTCAACACATGTGTCGAAAGCGTTTTTCTAAATGAATTTGTTGAGGCAGGTGAGACCACCGACTCTGGAAGAAAGTTCTAGAGAAAATCAGTACGGGCAAAAAAAAGTGTGACGATACCATTCATGATATTGTTGGATAATTTGAAGCTTACGAGAGTGCCCCCTAGTTACCTGACAGCGTTGGAAGTGTAAATTTGCGAACAGCCCTTGTCCTCCAAAATTTTGATTCATAATTTTATACAGTGTGATGTCGCTGCCCCTCCGAAAACGTGACCAAATGGAAGCTGTTTGGCGGGCTCGGAGACACTGCTTATATAATAAATTATGCAATCCCCTAACCCTCTTGGAAAAGTGATGATGTAATTTTTCAATTGCAATAAGGTCTTGCTTTAAATGGAGACACCAAAATCAACGGCATATAATAATAACAATTAGTTAAAAGCACACAACAGTGGTTAGGAAAATGGAAGGGCAAATACAACCACTAAGACCAGTCCTATTCTAAACTTCCAAACATAAAGGGAACTAAAATATGCTGTTATCCCAACACCAACAGCTGATAAGTTCTGCACAAAAATTTGGCGAAAGACAGTAATTTTATCCCACGTTTAAAACCAGCGACGGTGTTAGACCCAACAACCATGAGTATTGGTCTAATAATACTCTAAAGTTTAAAAAGATGCCAAGATGTCTTGATTCTATTGTGAGGCCAATTAGGGAGGAAAGAGAATTTACTTTTTTAATTATGGATGTGACACGTTTGTAAGAGTTACAATTATTGTTTACCACTACCCCTAGACCCCTGGTAGTATGCACTAAGGTGTCGGAGGGGATGGCGAAGGCAAAATATTGAGGATGGGGGGAGGGTGTAAAGGCTAAAACTTGCCAACTGGATACAGAACTCTCCTTCCAGTGCCAATGCAAGAAGGGTGGGGGGCAAAGGGGCAACTGTTTTGGGCACCGAAAATGTTGCCCACCTTCACATGAAAAAAAAAGCGAAGCCTAGATTTCCTTAAATGCAATTATTTTTGTCTGTTGCCTGCTACCTTATACCTTCAGATCAGACAGCAGCAGCGTGTCCCTAGTACTAGTACTTGCTCGGCTGAATAAACCATCGTGTGTTTGAGCGACCCAAATATAACCATGGCTTTGAAAATGTTTCGCACCCACCCAATACCTTGCTCTTTTGTGTCGTGTGAAAGCACAGCTTTAGTAAGCTGAAATTAAAATCGCTTCCGCGCTGGGGAAAAGCTGGGGACCGAGCCTGACCTTTCCACTTGGGTCCTAGCTTTGAATTCATGGTTTAACTCGGAATTTGATTATTTGAGATGCCGACGACCCTGACACCGTGTTTCAGTGTTGAAAGGGCCTGATTGCGGGCCCTCACTTAAGGGAAACGTTTTGACTCTTGGACCCCTGATAAACAACAGCTAGATAAAAGGAAAACAGGAGCCGGGGAACAACAACATCACCGCCGATGTTGTAGCGAGAAGCACATTAATTTAAGCAGACTCTGACCGCAATGTCCTGTGTAGAAGGAGCATTGAAAGAAGGGTAGCGGGTTTTCTTTTCGTGAAACCATAGTTTTGCTTACTTGGTATGCGTCAGTGCCCAGAAACCAAACGCAGTGTTCGGGGACCAGTATGGCAACAGTATAATAAAACCTCACATGAAATCAACAATGTCACAAGAATGCCTTGCAAAAATAGTAATTTTGTTTAGTGAATGCAGGCGTGCGAAGTGTTTTGCACTGTTTCCACACTGGACTTCAAACACCACGTTTGGATTCTGGATCTGATCAATACTTGTACACAAAACCCATGTTTTCAAAAAGAGAAGACCCGTCTTTCAATACCCCTTCCACACTGACCCAGACGTCGCGGCCAGGGTTCTGGCTTTAATTTTTCTCTTTCTGTAAATCTGTAGCGCTGTCATTGTTCCTTTTCCCGCTCCCTCTGCTTTCCCCTGCTCCTGCTGGCCTTTTATCGCAACGTTGTTTATCAGCGTTCCAAGATGCACAACCCCTAAAGCGCGAGCCGCAAGAATAGCCTTTCCACTTTGAAACAAGGGGTCCTGGTCAGGGCCTCAAGTCCCGAAGTCGGGCTGGGCCAACTAGTTTGGAAGATCTGGCTCATACCCGGGATCCTTTCCCAGTTTTAAAGCACTTGAAAGTATGATAATATCATTAGCAATTTCGCAGCACAAAAATTGCCATTAAACGTGTTTGCTTTTCTTGCATCATGTGTGTAGATTGAGTAACGAATCGTTCCTATGTTATCAGCACATTGGGATGGTGGCACCATTTAAGGGATCATTTTTGGGTAGACTAGGGTAGAGGCATGGGGATTAATACGGAGATCAATTTGCTGTATAATACCGGCCTGTGATAGTAACGACGGGGGACGCTTATTGTTCTATTGACCTGAGTACTCAAGTACTTTGCTCGCCACTACCTGAGCCTTCTCCCCTACAAGGGAAATGTTTCTATCAGTGACGCACTGATCCCCTCTGTGGTCAGTACTGGCCTATATTAAAGAACAGGACACCTGGATCGTAAGTGATTTCACTAGGAATAATATTTGCATCCTGTGTTATGCCCACACACTTCACACAGAATAATGTTTGCATGCTGTGCGGAAGCGAGCCATGATAAACGCTTTGCAGCAACTGGCTGGCACGGAATGGCACATCCTGGCTTGTCTCTTAATATTAATTATTGAAATTCAAACGCGCGCTACTGTAAATGCTGACAATGCTTCATTGTAGTTCATAATTTCCCCACCAGTTGTGCCTAAACAAACGAGGCGGAGAGTGAGTGCTTGGAATTTAGTCTAAACTGTCTGAAACCAAATTGTGTGGCCCTCAAGCCAACCACAACCCGAGATAAATTATACCACGTGAAATCACTACTACATGTAGTCCTTGCTGCAAAGGTTGTTACTGCACAACCCTACCCCACATCCGTGCACATTTATTAGGTATTTTATAATATCTTGATTGTGGTTTATTTGGTTGGTATATCAGATTTTATTGATTACTAGTTGTGCCGTGCGCATGCTACGCCCCCCCCCCCCCCCACCACCAGCACATCCCTGCTCCCCCTTCCCCTGCCACACCCTGTTCCTGCACTCCCATAGTGTGGGTTCTGAATATCTCTCCGCCTCCCTCTGGCATCTCAGGTGTTTGGTCTTAGGTTTTAAATTCATCAAACCGATGACCGAACATGTGAATGGCTCCCACATATGGCTCCCACAATTACGTTAACCCCACACTCCTGCCCCCTCCCGGATAAGTGTACGTGTCCCCCCACATACACACTTGCCACCTCCCCATCCCCGAAAATGAAGCCCCGTGACTTTCCTCCTTTGGTGCAGCCCCAGAAAAGTCGCTGGCGTGTGTTTGACTGAAGGCTGAAAAAAAACCCTATCACTGAAAAATCCAGCTTTCAGTAA
The DNA here is from genome assembly GCA_023313725.1 of Lithobius niger. Lineage (NCBI taxonomy): Eukaryota > Metazoa > Arthropoda > Chilopoda > Lithobiomorpha > Lithobiidae > Lithobius > Lithobius niger. The sequence goes on from JAHWFP010240480.1 coordinate 4,390, forward strand.
GTAAGTAATCCCATGTTTAAGTTAATCCTAAGAAACAATTCACTTCGGTACCGCGCATTGCCCCCCACACACATTTGCCCTGGCCCCCTCTCCCCGAAAACGCCGCCCCGTGACATTTCCCCTTTATTGCAGGCCCGGAAAAGTCACATGCGTATGTTTGACTGAAGGTGAAAAAAAAAGGCCTATCACTGAGAAATCGAGCATTCAGAAAGCAAGTAACCTATGTTTAAGTTAGTCCTTTGAAACAATTCACCTCGATACCGTTCATTGTGAAATTGTTGCAAGCAACGATTGTTGACGCCCACTTTAAAACAATTAAAACTCCTTTCTGGAAGTGAGCATTCAGCAAATAAATGCGCCTTTCCATCGTATCAGGCAGCCAATTTCGAGGACCATTGGGGGCCTCGAAATTAAGAACCAATCGTCGTTTGGTTTAAAGTTGTCTGGTTTAGTAGACATGGATTGTTTTTTTTTTTAGCTCAAACTCCGACAATGGCACATTTCACGTGACTAAAACTTTGTTGCCGCTTTGGTACCACAACAATCGCCAAAATATAATCCAAAAAAACAGTGCTGCAGGTCTGGTAAGTGGCGCCATCTCTTCGAAGACTTTGGAAAAAGTGTTATAACCCTAACTTGTAGTCCAAGACCGTCAACATACGGCGCTATGGCAGGTTTGGTAAGTGGCGCCATCTGTTGGAAGACATTGGAAAAGTGTCCCAACCAGAATTTGAAGGCGAATCCCGTCAACAGATGGCACTATAGGGTGAGGTACTTGATAGTACGACGGAATGGCGAGGCTGGTGCACTCAGCCTCTGCTGCCTAAATATCCACCCAAAACCAAAACTGGTAGAAAAACCCGCCAAGTTTCCAAAAACGATTAGCCTTTGAGGTATTGATATCATTCCGCCAGGGAAGGGCCGCCAAGGTTAATCCTATTAGCCAAGTTAATCGCACATACTAATAGTTCGAAAGTTAAATGAAAACTAGAAGATTGCTACTAGCGGTAGCAATCTTCAAGTTTTCATTTAACGTCCAAAGTATTATTCGGTGTAATTAACTTGGCTAATAGGATTAACCTTGGCGGCCTTTCCCTAGTGGAATGATATCGCTACCTTCAAAGGCCGATCGTTTTTGGAAACTTGGCGAGTTTTTCTACCAGTTTTGGTTTCGGGTGGATATCACAACTTTCATAGAACTGTGAACGTACAAAAGGTTACACCGTCTTACCTTCATCTGTACCTTTTTTCTGGAGGAATTTGATATCTATAAATTTTCACATTGATAATATTCAAATTTACCATTGCCAATTAGCCGTTTGATTAGCCAAATTGACATGGCTTAATTTATTGTACGAGCATTCGTCACATGCTTACGTTTCTTCAGTCCCATTTTTGAAGACACTGGCTAACAATCGCTGAAATCGTTCGCTTCGCTCACTTAATCAGCACGTGCACTTTAGTTGTTTTGTTTATCTTTGTACCTTTCCCTTACTTTTTCAAGATTTCGGCAGTATTAGGATTTATTGTCGACATGACTAGCTACGCTTTTAGTTGCTTGCAGTTGTCAGGCAAATGTAACTAAGGACTGTGTACATACAAAAAGCCAGTGCACCATCTTATATTTCGCTCTACCTTTCTTTTTGGAGGCATTTCATGTCTGTAAATAATTAGCCGTTACATCATCAAAATTGAGAATTTTTTTCGTTTGCTTTCTTCGTTCACATTAAGTCATGCAGAAACCCCCGTTGCTAAAACAGCACAACGCGAAGCATTTTATTTTTGGGTTATTAGCAAACACCACGCTTGGTGGTGGATGCTCGTATTGTTGCATAACCATCATCTAACGTGTATCCCTTTATTCTTACACACGGCAACGTTAATGTTTCCTTATTTTGTCTTTCGTTACAGTTCAGCTTTTAGTTCGTTCAAACTTTTACAATCGTTTAAGGACCAGTGTTGATTGTTCAAGCCATTGTTGCTTGAAATCTTTGGTTGCAACTTGGAAAAGAAACGAAATTTAAATCCCCCTGTGCCGAATTTCAAAACCCTCCCACGCATGTGTCCTGACCCCTACAACCCCCAAACCAACAAAAAGACCCTGCTCAGATCACCATGCATCCGTATGCAAAAGTTCAGCTACTTACGACGTCCCAATTTTATACTAGCCTTGAGCAGAAAATCTATGGGATTTAACATGGGAAAAATCTTATTGGCTAGCTAGCTAGACAGTAACATAAAAACAACGTTATTGACGCATCTTTTTCTGTGTGATTGGTGGACACTCATCCTTTAAATTTTAGTTTTACTTAATCTCTGACCCTTCCCCTTACATATTCCACAATTTGAAACATTTCAAATCCTCAACATGCCAAAATATGCTTTCAGTTGCTTACAGTTAACAGACACAATGTCTGCTAGTCAGCCGCATTTTTATCATATTAACAATCAATTTATTAACAATCGGAAGTCTACAATGGGATGATCTACTGTTACTTGGCGGCGACACTCGCGTGTGTCTAGATCCACCCCAAAACCAAAACTGGTAGAAAAACCAATCTTCAAGTTTTCATTTAACGTTCAAAGTATTATTTGGTGCGATTAACTTTGCTAATAGGATTGACCTTGGCGGCCTTTCCATGGTTGAATGATATCGCTACCTTCAAAGCCCGATCGTTTTTGGAAACTTGGCGGATTTTTCTACCAGTTTTGGTTTTGGGTGGATATCACAACTTTCATAGGACTGTGAACGTACATAAGGGTACACCGTGTTATCTTCATCTGTAGCTTTTTTCTAGAGGAACTATAAATTTTCACATTTCTAATTTTCAAATTTACCATTGCCTATTAGATTAGCCAAATTGCCACAGCTTACTTTTTTGTATGACCACTTTTCACATGCTTAAGTTGATTAAATCCCATTTTGGCACACACTGGCTAACAATCGCTGATTTCGTTCTCTTCGCTCACTCAATCAGCACATCCCTTTCAGTTGTTTTGTTTATCCCTGCACCTTCCCCTTAATTTTTCAAGATTTCATTGACATTTAGTCATGCAGAAACCCCCGAAGGTCGCTGTTACTAAAACAGCAGAACACGAAGCATTTTATTTTTGGGTTATTAACAAAAAAACCTGTTAGCTCGTGGAATTTTGTATTGTTGCGTAACCATCATCTAACGTGTATCCTTTTATTCTTACGCAATCCACGGCAACGTTAATGTTTCCTTATTTTGTCCTTCGTTATAGTTCATTTCTTAGTTCGTCCAGGCTTTTACAATAAATCTAAAGACCAGTGTTGATTGTTCAAGATATTGTTGCTTGAAATATTTGGTTGCAACTTGGAAAAGAAACGAAACGAAATTTAAATTCGCTGGTGGCGAATTTCAAAACCCTCCCACGTATTTGGCCTGATCCCTACAACTCTCAAATTAACTTGAATGGATATAATTAGGCTGTAACTTAAGCTTTGCGCATGCGAGCTTCAGTAGTAGATGAATGACGAGTTAAAGTATACGAGTTCCTCCCACTGCATATCCGTGTGAAGTTTTATTATAGTTGGGTGGCAAACTCGCCATAAATTCGGCGCCCGAACAGGGACTCGAATCCTGGACCCTGGATGAAAGATGGGAAGACATCTTTATCCAACGAGGTTAAGAACAATTGTCTACATCAAATGGGAATGTCCTACAGCTACGTTGTGTATTTGGTACCTTATCGAGGAAATGTTATAACCTAAATGATATAATAATTAGGCTTGGATGAAAGGTGGGAATATTTTTTTTAACTGACGATACTAAGAAAACTTGACTATGTGTAGTAGAGACAGTATTGTCCTACATGTATTTTTGTATAGTATGTTGAATTGTACTTAGCTCAATACTTTCTTTGTTATTTGACGAGGCTCAGGAAATATGTCTTTATCCAGTTGGGACCATTCCACATCTATTTTTTGTATTTCCGGTTAAGGAATTGTGGTTATAATTATAATAGTTTTCGAGTTTAAAGCACTTATGTGAATAATCTAATTAACCGAAGTGGCTCTAATTAGGCCTGACTGAACGGTTAAAATGTTTTGTATGCGATGAGTCCAAGAAAACCTGTCTTCATCAAGTGAAGAATGATAGTATAGGCCTAGTGTCTGCTTTGGGGGGGAAGGGTGCTAGTGCTCTGGAGCTAGCTGTTGTGGGAACTTTTGGGGAAACCAGAGGTAGTGAGGGAGGAAGTTGTGGTCAGGATAGTGCTGTATTTTACCAACTTTGTTCGAAGAGTGTAGAGGATTTGGTAAGTGGTGAGGAGGACGATGCTGGTGTGGCGAGAAGGGTTGGTTGTAAAAATGAGAGGTGTGATTTCTTGGGGGGGGGAGGGGAGGCTTGGAGGGGAAGAGGTTGCTTTGGGGGCCTGTGGGAGCTTAGGAGGAGGTAGAAGAGGAGGGGGGAGTCAGTGGAGTAAGGCAGGAGAGGGAGGTGCTTCCGCACCAGGGATTGGGAAAATGGTGGGGGGGGGGGAGGGTTAGATACACGGGGTGATGGGGAGGTTGAACCGGGGGGGTAACGCAATTTGAGGGGTGGACTGGAGTTGCAGTGGGGGATAGTAATGTGCTCTGGTTGACGGAGATTGGGTAGAAAAGACAGGAGAGGGGATTATAAAATTTGCTTCATACAGGGGTTGTCGGTGGAAGAGGTCAAGGGTCTGAGGAGGGAAGGTGCTTTGTGATGTTTTGTATAGGGGTTAATGATGTGGAAAAGGGGTACTGTGTGTGGTTCATGATTGTAGATAAGGTGCTTGTTTGCTTGATACCTGAGAGGGAAGTAGTGGCGGGTAAGGTGCTGGAGGAGGTGAGCTTTAATTCACTTCTGCTTAGGCATCTGTGGGGTTCTACAATTGGAGGCAGTGAGAAGCTTTAATTTGCTTCTACCTAGGCATCTGTGGGGTCCTGAAATTGCATGTGTGGACACTTGGTGAGGGGTGTTTGGGTTGGAGGAAGCTGGAGTAGTGAAGGGGTCCACTTACCATGGATGCGACAAGTAGGACTTGAATGGAAATTGGGAAAGCAGTAGCTATGGATTTTTTTTTGAGGTGCTCTGGAAGGAGGGAAATAGAGGGGTATCGATGAAGGCGTTGGATATGGTGGTGCTCAGGGAAAGAAGAGTAGTGATATTGGTGGTGTGGGTGAGAGGGCGTGGGGGTGAGGAGGCGTGGTATGGTGGTGTGAGAAGGCGTGGTATTGGTGGTGTGGGGGTTGGGGAGAGGTGGAGGGTTGGTTGCATCAACATACGAGGGGTGGAGGTGGGAAAAATGGGAGGTCAGGAGAGGGGGTTCTATATGGTGGCAGTGGCTTAGTCGCATCTGCAGGGAGAGAAGGAGCTACTGGATTGGGAGAAGAGGAATAGGGGAGAAGGGCTGGATATTGGGATCTTCTCTCAGGATAGTGATGAATGGGAGTTTTTTGGGGAAAGGATTAGAACATCTGTGGGTGGTAGTGAGAAAGGTGGCAGTTGGGGTGGTGTACTGGAGGTAAAGGGGTAGTGAGGGGTGGAATGGGAATATTTTAGGGCAGATAGAAGAGGAGATTGAGATTTTAAGGGGTGGGTATGCTGTCCTTCTGGTCAGGGACTTGAGTGCAAAGCTGGCTGAGGTGGGGTAGTGAATAATTATAATGGGTAACTGGTGAAGCCAAACAAAAAAAAAATCGTTTGGTTGCGTTACCCGACCGACCCTATTTTTACGAGCAGACCCTAAACTTTTTTTCCGTCCAAGGAAAAAAAATCCCCCTTCCTATTTTTACGCTCCATCCTACGATACAAAAATGGTTCAAATCCTTCCCGGAAAAAAGAAAAAAGGTTGTTCCGTGAACATAAATGTATCTTTATTGCATAAAAAGATATTAAATTACAATGTTTTAAAGTAAAGACTTTCTGATTTGGTAACAAAAAACAGTGGAAAAAAAATAGTTTTCCGACTGACCGACCCTATTTTTTTTTTAACTGCGTGACGCAAACCAAATAATTTTTCTTTGCTGTGAAAGTACTATACCTGTCAATGTTTAGCATTGCTGTGTCAGTGATGCTGTTGGTTGCTTGAGACTTGAATTGCCGCCTCAGTTTACCCTCCTTTTATAAGAGTGGTGGCTACGAAGGCTCGTCATCTCTTTATCTCAAGCCGCCATGCTTCTCGTTCTGTTGGTTCTCTTCCTCTTCGCTCGCGCTGAGGCCCTATCATCCACCCGCACCCCCGCTCTCCGGCCGTCCCCGGTCTGCCCATAGCCGAGTCGCCGCCGTCGAGACAGGGTTGTCTTTCAGCCTCTCGCCTCCCCCATGGCAGCTGCTGCGAACAAGACTCTCCACTCACGGCCCAACCTTGGTTTCCTCGCCGTCTTTCATCCGCCACGCTTCTGCCGCTTCTTCCCGGCCCGTCTCCAATCCACCTTAGCCGGGCCGTCGCCGTCGAATTGGGATCGTCGTTCCTGCACCCCTGTGTTGCGGCTTCACGTCACTGATCCTTCTATGGAAACCGTTGCGAACTTGATCGCCTGCCGACGGCTCGTCCTCCAACCCCTAGTGAAAAGCGTGATAAGAGTATGATTACCTGGGGGTAATTCTTGTGTGAGGCCATATTATTTGGAGTCGGCCGGGAAGGTGAGGGGAAGGCTGGTAAGGTGAAGGGTATGATTAAGAAGGTGGCAATGTGGGGCTACAGTAGGTATGAGGTTTTGTGGATTATGTGGAAGGGAGTGGCAGTTCAGGAGGGTAACGTTTGGGGTTGGGCTCGGGCTGGGGTGGCCTCTGAGACAAGTACTGGAGGCCACTGGAGAGGTTTCAAGACAAAATGGACAGTTGGGCCTTGGGAGGTAACTATTTTTCTGCGGCGGGTGGGTGGTAGGGGTAGGGAAAGAGGAAATGGGGTGGTTTGGTTTTGAGGCTAGTGAGTCATGGCGAAGGTGGGGTTGGAGGACTTCTGGAGGAGATGATGGTGCATAGGATGTGTGATGTAGGATTATGTGACGGGGAGATGCTCCACTAGTTGGGTGGTGAGGGCGCGGATTTTGCTTGAGAAGTTTGTTTAGGTGAGGGGGGACAGGGTAAGGGGATTAAGGAGTTGTAAGCAGAGAGGTGGCGGCAGGACCTGGAGATAAGTCTTCAGTTACTAGGTATCTGGAAGAGAAGAGAAAGATTGGGTGGGGGAGATGCTATATGGGGATTGAAGCAGTGTTCCGTTGTTCTGGGCAAGGGAGGCCTTGATACGAGGGAATTCATCTGAAAGGGGGAGGGGAAGACGGTGATTTGACCTGTAGTATCTGCAGAGAGACTGAGAAAACATTGATGCGTGTGCTGATGGAGTGTTTGGGGCTGGAGTACCTTCAGAGGGAGAACTCGGGAAAGGGTGGGAGAAGAGGCTCACTGCTGGCTTCTGGGATGGAGGGATGAGTCCAGGGGAGTGATGAAGGGGAAGGGCATTCTCCTTGGGCGATGGAGTAGGAGGGGGATTGCTTCCGCGAGAAGGGGGGTGTGTGTGTATTATGTGCAGTGTTTTAGGTTTGTGGCTTTGGGCACACCCAGCTTCAAAAGGGAAATACACTAGCATCATCAAGTAGTGTCCATCTTACAGCCATGTTCGTATACCCTGTTGAATTATAGGTACAGTTACGCTTGGATAGAAGGTGGAAATGTTTTTTTTTATATATGATGAAGCTAAGGATACATGTCTATGCCCAGTTAGGACGGTTTTACAGCTGTTGTTTTGGCGTTGATCCATGCTAAATATAGTTTTATTCGATCCCCAGAATATCACAAAATCTGTGTACTGGTTATTTTCGTGCAAGCTAATTGCATCGTTCATTGCATTCCTAAGCATGTCTGCATTTCATCTACATCATTCACAGTGTACGATTAGTCGTCTGTATGCATACTCATTGGTTCAGTGGTAGAATGCTCGCCTACCACACGGGCGGTCCGGGTTCGATTCCCGGCTGATGCACCACTTGCTACGGGGATGTGTAGAAGGCAGTCCAAGACCTCACCCAAATAACCAGCCCAGTTAGGGTTGAAGTAGGTTTATTCAGGTCCACGCGGGCAGTACAGTGGTTCAGTAATAGCTCAGGAGGCTTAGAAAGCTTCACCACCCTGTAGTGTAGAGGAGAGGAGAGAAGTGTTGCTGGGTTGAAGCCCAGAGGTGAACTGATCAGCTGGGACCATGAGTGTTGTTGGTTAAGTAGGAGCTCGTAGTACTAGATGTAACTCAAGATGTCCTACAGCACTTCACCCTCTCACCCACACTACCAGGGCTCCACTTACATACAGGTGTAATGTACAGACAACCATACAACCATAATCATAACATGTGGATATCAACCATACATAGCTCTGCCCAATTACATAATTGAGGTGCACTAGCACTACTTAGCATATAACAGGAACACACTAAGCATGCCAAGGTGTGACTAACATTATATGGTTACTCTACGATAGGTAAGAGAGCACTAAGCAAATAGGGGTCCTAATATACCAAATTATAGCATGATAATTAATGGTGTATCATCCTCTAGAAGAAAGGCCTACCTACGAAGGTGACAGTAGCGCCAGATGGAGGACTGAGCGACCAAAGCGAGAAACGCATTGAAAAGATTTACTATGAATGGATTTTGCAGGCTCAATCCACCCAACTTGCTTCAAAAACATGAATGTTTGACAACCTTTAATATACCTACTTGTCTGCTTTTCCATTATCCAGCTGTTATAAATAAAGAAGAAATCACAAGGTAAAGGTTAAACGAAGCAATCAGTCTGCATTAAAGACTGGCCTTGTGGGGATACACAATACACTAGTCTGTGAAAGAAAGAAAAGACAACTGCCCCGACTGAGACTCGAACCAAGGACTTCCCGTTTACTAACCAGGTGCTCTAAACGGGCACCCGGCTAGTAAACGGGA
>JAHWFP010240480.1:13415-26628 GCA_023313725.1 Lithobius niger
GGGGCAGTTGTCTTTTCTTTCTTTCTCAGGCTAGTGTATTGTGTATCCTCACAAGGCCAGTCTTTCATGCAGACTGCTTGCTTCTTTTACAGCTGTTATAGTTAAAGCAACTAATTTGAGTTATCTGTCATTTTGCTTATACTAAAGAATAATGCAAAATGTGTCATCCTTTTAGGTTTTATTTTTTATTTATTTTTGGCAACCAAGTTCCTTTCTGATTAGTTTACGTGAAAAGTAAATGTTTGATCGTACTTTGACATCATGAACCAGAACCCCTTTTCTGAGTCCTTTTTCATTTATTTGAGGATCAAATAAATTGTTACAGCGATGAAATAAGCCTATTTCGAAGCGTGATTTTATTATCTTTCATTGGTGCTACTCTCATGTTTGCTGGTTCCTTGGATCCAGAGGAGTAGAGGTACAAACACACAAAGACATTGTATGTTTTTAATGACGTAGATAGATCACCTGAGTGCATCAAAGTCACAGATCATAAAAAAAGCGATATTTCGATATATCAATAGGTCACTTGAGTGCATCATCGTAGATCATAGAAAAAAGCAACATTTCGATATATCAGGTCACCTGTGTGCATCAAAGTCGTAGATCATAGAAAAAAGCAATATTTCGATATATCAATAAGTCACCTGAGTGCATCAGTCGTAGATCATAGAAATGTCTGTACATCAATAACCAAAACTGTTTAATATATACACAATTTAAATAATTCCCGATATTGCTAAGACAACGGATATAAATAAATATATGTACTTTTTTTGTAATTAGACGAGCTGTGTTTCAATACATGTTACACAATCGATACCCCTGTTGAATAATAAGAATACCCAGAATTTAACAATATTTGACAATATTCACTGAGCTAAACAACAATTCATATTGTGGCCTGAAGAATTTTCAGATACATTCAAAATATAAGATTTCTAGTCGTCGGCAGAAAATTTCTACTTCCTGTAAATTTAATTGCATTCAGTTCCTGAGTGCTCTTTATGACTTGAGGTTTTTTCGCTCTCCTGATCCGGCCAGTGCGCAGCCCCACTGCGCATGCGTCACCATGCGCAGCCCTCCTATAAAGGCAGACAGCTGGCCCCTGGTGGCCATCTCTTTTCCTCAAGCTCTCGTCGCAGACGTCACCTGAAGAGCTCTCCTCTCCATTCTCCGTTCATCTTTCGCAGCCCGTTCGCTGTTCGCAACCCTTTCGTCGTTCGCATGCCATTGCCTGGAACTTCGATGCCGCCTGCTGCACTGCACCCGTCTCGCACCGTTCGTCGTGTGCTGCCTGTTCGCCTTTCAACCGCCCGTTCATCGTTCGTCTTGCCCGTTCGTCGTTCGATGCCCGTTCGTCATTCGCCCTACCCGTTCTTCGTTCGTTCATCGTGCTCTTTCCTCTAGCTGCTGCTGCGTCAACATCGCTGCCCTGACTGTTCGTTGTTCACCGTTCGTCGTTCCCATTCGCAAGACCCACCGCTACAAGAAGAAGACTTCCGTTCGCGTTCGTTCGCCGATCATCCCTCCAAGAAATTGGTTCGTTCGTTCGTTCGCTGATCATCTCTGATGGAAGATTCTCCTACTATGAGAAGACGCCCGCTCGTTTGTTCGTGGCATCGTTCGTCACCGTTCACTGCTCCGTTCGCCCCGCATTCAACGCCATCCATTCATCTGTTTTGGCCTCCCTGCCTTCGACGCCCCTCACGTTTCCAGACATCCCAACTGAACGAAGACCTTCGTCATTCTGTACGTCCCGTTCAAGAAGCAAGTCAAGCACCCACTCGATGTTTCAGGCTTACCTGAAGATTCTCTGCTCGAGCCCGTCTCTCCCGTAGCTGGCCCGACCATCGTTTAAACCTTACCATCATGGTCGCTTCGCTCCTGCTACACCCGCCATTCTCTTCTCGTTCATCGTTCGTCATTCCACGTTCATCGTTCTCGCCCGTTTATCGTTCTTCGATCTTGACATCAATGTTCATTTGTCGTTCGGTAGGCCATACTCCGTTAGCAAGCTCGTTCACCGTTAACAAGTCCGAGCCATCCACAAGCCCGCTCGTCATTCGCAAGTTCATTCACCGTTGCAAGCCCGACAACCACCGCTGCCGCCCATTGTCGTCGCCACAACTGCCTTTCTCAACATTCTCGTTCCCCATTCACGCTGGCCGCCCGCTGTTTTACACCGACCGTTGCCCTTTGAACATCAATGAATTTTTGCTGATCCTCATGAACATCTCATCGTCCAAGATCACACCCTTCATCCATTGCAACGTAACCTGATGACGTCGCCGATCTCACTCCGCCTTTACGTTCAAATCGTTCCTCGCTGGAGGAAGTTGTTCATCATTCGTTGTCGCCAAACTGGAAGTACCCGTTCGTTATCAGGCCCACTTCCACCTCCCTCAGCCTTGCACTCTACGATCCTTTAGAACACTGCATCATTCATTTTCGGCCAACACAGGAAAAATTCTTGGTCATTCGTCGTCCGTCATTCGTCTCTAAACACATTTACATGAAGTCCCATCTCTCTCTCAACACCATCTCGGCCTCATCCGCCATCTTCATGCTGCCTGACACTACTTTGAAAGGCTTTTGGACTCCATACCGCACACCAAAGCAACGTCAACCCCTAACTATCCACGCTGCACAAGCGAACTCTTAACTTCACTCCGCGTCCCCACGTCCGAGTCGCCAATCACTTTATCTGCTACGAACCAAATCAACCACAGGCATCAATATTCCACGACTGGATTGGGGCCATCCCGGCCATGCCAGAGGAAAGCAATATCGCCCGATACGTACCCAGTGGGACAATGCCCCCCTACTTCACCCCATGTTCCCGTGCACACATAACATTGCTGACGACCACTCTAGCTGCTCGTACTCTGAATCCACGTATCACGACCATACGTTCACCGTTCTTGAAAACGTCCAAGTCAAGTGTTCAACTCACTTGCTTCATCACATTTTCCAATGCGTTCGCTCTAACCATACATCCATCACTCACGCTCACCAGCTCGGTCACAACGTTTGCCAATGCACACGTTTTCACAACCCGGCACTACATCGCCTTCAATTGATATTAATCATTCAGATACTACCAATCAATATGTCTGCTACAAATCAGAACACTTCATAGGACAATCAACATCCAGTCTCCGTCACCAACCTGGACCATCCTGCAGAAACTAACCTTTCTTCAAGTCCACGGCCATACCATGCTGAAAACACCGGTTCTCGTCCGATCAATGAAGTTAAGCAGCATCAGGCCCAATTAGTACTTGGATGGGTGACCGCCTGGGAATAACGGGTGCTGTAGACATAACTCACCTCCACTGAAACAACATGGAAAAGGACGTTAACTGCAATCTCTCATGACACCCTGAAGTGACGTCCATCCTCTACGCGCACTTCGAGGGAAGAATTCTTCACACAACACCCTTTTGGTCCGCCATGTCTTACGCCAACACACCAGAACCTCTGTCACTTCTCCGCTTTCCACGGGCAAGATTCTCAAGGAATTTCCGGCCAACAAGCGATTCGGATCACACCTTCTTCCGCCATGCAAACCTCTCTGGATTTTTATGTCACATTCATCCCAGATCCTTGGGAATTCGACCATTCAAAGCTACATGCTAAACTCTCATTAACAGTCAAACATGATGAAACATCCTACACACAGACTTTAGGCTCATATTCAAAGCCACGTCAGCTCGGAAGCCCTCTCCAACTTCAACCCGATGTCTTCCGGTCCACAACCAGCGGCTTCTCATCAAAATCCCCAACAATGCTGTAGCTCCTCACACATCGCAACCCTCGGTCCCTCTCCCAGCCTTGGGTAACTCTTGGACCTCCACCGAGTCAAAACTGGCCTTTCACCAGAACTGTCTCAAGTGCTCTTAACGCCCATAGTAGTCTGTACGACTGATCGCCTCTTTCACTTACCACCCGTCTTGCTTTTCAATTGGGGTACCAACCTTCTAATCCGGCGACTCCCCACGACGACTCCAGAGTACAACATCTCGTCTTGCCCATTTGATGACCTTGCAACTTTGCGCCCCAAACTCCATCATCCCACCATCTTCCCAGTGAAACTGCTGGAACCCAGCATCATCCACTGCCTCATTCACCTTGGAAATCAGTTATTAAGCCACGTCCACATTTCTCTTACTTTCCAGCACCTTGAACACGCACATATGCTATTCATCCACCACATCTGCCGCTCCCGACATCTGGCGTTCACTCCTCCTCTTCAACCTGTTTCACAGCTTTTGCCGGATCATGCACCCACTACTTCAACCACATGTGAAGCATTGTTCCTTGAGCATCTCGACTCGCTCCCATCCCTTGCCTCTTCGCCATGAGGCACAAGGCCAAACTTCCCCAATTCGTGAGCCCAATTCTGGACAATCTGGCTTGTGCCGTAGATTCCCTGAACTTCCGTGGGACAACCTGTACGCCTACCTGTTCCCTCCATTCAAGCTTCTCCCAACCTTTCTAACGAAAATTGACCAAGAGAACTACCAACCCTCCAGATCTCTTATCTCAACAGAAGGGAACCAGTTCCAGCCGAACTCCCAACATCTTCCATCTGCACGGGCGGCTACTATCATCCCACTTATCAAGGTAGCTGGAATTTTTGATGAACAAGCCACTCGCACCGCCAGCAAGGCCCTACGGGACTCCACTAACAAAATGTACAATAGCCGTTAGCATCGATGGTTTCATTGGTGTAAGCAAAAATGGGTTAATCCAATCAGTCCCCCTATTCAAGACCTTCTCGTTTTCTTCACCGACTCTTCAAGGACAAGCTAAAAGGCTCAACCATTCTGGTCTACCGCTCTGCCTTAAACACTGTCTTCAAGACCGCCGGAAACAGACACCTCCTCGAAGATTACCGCATTTCGTCCCTTTTAAAATCCTCACTCCTTCCCGAAATGGGATCTACCTCTAGTTTTGAACTCTCCGACTAATGAACCATACGAACCCATCCAAACCTGTCACATCAACCACCTCACAAGAAAGACAGTTTTTGTAACTTCACTGGCAGCAAGTCTCCACAGCAGCGAAATGCAGGCACTATCAAACGACACTGCCCACTGCTTTTTTTTCGACAATTGCAAATTCATCCATCTGAGACCCCGACCAGACTTCCGAGCCAAGACTCAAAAAACCATGTGAGCCTTCCAAACCCATTATCATTCCGGCCCTCACAAACATCTATGATGAAGAACCTGGACGAACTCTCGGTCCCGTTCGTGCATTACGATACTACATTAAACGTACAAACGACCCCGAAGAGGGTGCACTCAACTCTTCCTTCCCTTCACCAAAGGAACGAATGTAACTTCTGCTGCAATGATCGCCAATTGGATCAAAACTGTAATCAACAGGGCATATGACGATGCGAACATCAATTGTACTGACAATAACATCAAAGCAACTGCACACGAACTCAAGGCACTATCTACTTCATGGGCTTTTCACAATCAAGTCTCCATCGCTGAAATTCTTCAAGCCACATCATGGAGAAGCCAAACTGTCTTACACAAGTCATTATCTCATTACACATTATCTCATTATGTCATTAGACATGTCAAGACAGGAAGATGGGCTATACCATCTGGGATCAATTGTAACAGCCAGATGCATAGTCCAACCCCCTTAAGCACTACACACACAAACGAAGACCTCCAGAAGACGGAAGTAAGACCTCCCGTTTCAAGACCTCCAAAGGACGATAGCAAGACCCCATCTCTAAACAAACGGCCCTTTCAGGGCCACTACATCCTACGAAAGAGATCCAAAATCCTGTTTCGTTTGTATATCAATAAAGTGCGAAGTTTTGTTAAACTTTTTGGGGGAGCCAGTCTGCAACCCGGGGTAACTCGTCATGATGGTGCCCGCAATTAAATGCAATTAAATTTACAGGTAGTAGACATTTTCTGCCGCCGACTAGAAATCTAAATTTTTTTTTGGGGAGGGGGGTTAAAATTGATTTCTATCGTCTTAAGAAAATTTATACTACCTGTAAATACCCGCCCTACCTCCCTTCTTGAGCCACCATCATGGTCGACATATCAAGAGGAAAACAGATGGCTGCCAGGGGCGAGCTGTCTGCTTTTATAGGAGGACTGTGCATGGTGACACATGCACAGTGGGGTTGCGCACTGGCCGGATCAGGAGAGCGAAAAAACCTCAAGTCATAAAGAGCACTCAGGAACTGAATGCAATTAAATTTACAGGTAATATAAATTTTCTTAAGACGATAGAAACCAATTTTAAACCCCCCAAAATTTAGGTTTTTAAGACAAAATAGTTAATAGAAATTCATGAATTTTAGATGGTGATTTGTTTCCTTATAACAGTTGTAATACATCTTTAACCTAGAAGATTTGATTTTGACAGTAATGATGTATTACCAATGACCAAACTGCCAGTCTTTACCAATCGAGTCAATTTGTAAATTGATGGTTGACGCCTCCACCACATGTTCCAGTAAATCTTTCCAAGTGGAAATGACACAAAAGAAAAAGAAACCTTTAGTTTGAGTTTTGTTTATTATTAGATCGTAATATTTGATATGCATTCCCTCTAGTGGCGGAGAATTTTGATAGGGTAAAGAAAGATAGGAAAAGAAAGATGGGAAAGAATTGCCACTGTAGTTGAGCAGAATTTTTTTGGGTGCTTCTGGGCAGCCTCCTATACATTGAGTGTAGATTTTTCTTTCTATAGTGTATGAACATAGGCGAAATATTTTCGCTCTTCAGCATTTTTGGTAAACATTCGGTTAACTTTTTGGATGGCAATACAGTGTTTAAGTATGGAAACCATAATCCAAAAGCCTATTCACGGATGGACCGCGGAACAAATAATTTGAGGTAAAGTTCAGGGCTGCACGATTTAATTGTGTAATTAAGAAAACAGTACTGGTTGCTTTGTGTACAACTGAGCTAATATGATCGTCAAATTTAAGAACGTTTCTACCCAAGTCTACTGCACTGGAGATTTCTGAAAGCGGATCGTAGCCCCAATAATAGGTAAAATGATGATTTTTTTTTGACCGAGGTACAGGTATAGGGTGCACTGGAAAGTACCTCCTTTTTGGTAGGGTGCACTGGAAAGTGCCACTTGACCACCAATCGCCCGTTTAATTTTTGAGTTGTCTCCAAATTCACACAGGGTGGTTGTTTTTTTTGCCAAAATTATTAAAGAAAATCAGAAAAAGTAGAGGTCCTAGCACGGATCCTTGAGTAACACCACTAGGAGCTGGAGCTGAAGTAGAAACTTTCCGAGAATAACAATTTATTGTGACCCAAAATTTGCGAGCCAGTTCATAATCTAATTTTTGATAATCCCAGCCGTACCAAACGCATTGAAGGAGTGTAACAGGCTATGATTAACATTATTAACTAGGATGTTATCTAATTGTTTAAAAAATATCATTATAAAATTGTAAAATTTGTGCTGTGGTTGAAAAGTTTGCACAGAAGTCTTTCTGATTTGAGCTGACAAAATTTTCAATGTGTAAGAATTTAGTTACATGTTTGGCAAGAAACATTTCAAATATCTGGTATATGATATATTTGGTATGTAGTTAGATGGCTCAGAGCACTTCTCTTTTTTTGAATATCTGAGTAATGTATTGGGCAATGACCAATATTTATATCGGTGGGGATACGATTAGCTCCTGCAGAAGCACGAGGTTTTAAGGCTGGAGAAAGCATTCGTTATATTTGTAGTTATAAACATCAGTGATGGTATATAAACTGGATACATGGGAATAGAAAAGCGATTTACAACAAAAACCTTACTAAACAAGTTTGCCATTTCGAGTGATTTTGCAGTTAAATTGCTGGGTGGTGCGTTAAGGGGGCCGATTGAAGGTTTTGAATTTTTTTTTTTTAGTTTTAGCATATTTAAAGAAACTTTTTAGAAAATAATTCGGAGTGATGAGCAACTTTCAACGCTTAGTCCTTTCTGAACCAAAATAATTTGGTAGGAAGTAGCCATGAAAAATTGCTTGGTTTCCCATTTTGTGAAAAGCTGCCTAATTTTAGCTCGTGTTCTATGGTTACTTGAAGACAGTTAAGTCATCCAGATTGGTCTATTTACAAATTTAGGCATCGGTGTGTAACTTACTGAATCAATTGCCTTTGTTTGATTTAATATGGGTTCCAATCACTTGTAATGCATGCTTTTAAATTCATGGGTTAAATTTAGCAAAAAAGATTGTCTAGAAATAATTCAATCTTGGCACCTGGGATATAAAATTCTCAATTCATTTCATACTAGGTAAAATCGCCTAGTACAATAAGGTTTTGATGTTTAAATTGTTTTAATAGGAAATTAATTTGGTGTTATTGACAGGTGGGGAATTTTGGGTTTTGGGGAACAATCGATAGAACCTAGGATACAAGGAAACTATCAAGGGTTAGTCCAATCCAACAGGCTCTTTCATATTTGAAATTGGATCATATCTCCTGGCCTTAATACAATTGCAAACACTGCAACTCCACCAACGTTGTTACTGACTTTATCGCTCCTATCTAGAAGACAGTATCCAGGGATTGCAAAGCATGGATTATAGTGTTTTAACCTGGTTTATAGTGTATAAAGGCAGTGATATGCGGTTCATGGGCTGTGGTGAAGGCCACAATCTTGTTATATTTATTACAAATTGATCGACCATTTGTATGCACGAGTTACTTGGTTACAGATTTCTTAAGGCTCTGTCATTCCACCTGATGGGATGGTTGGTGGGTCTGTCCCTAACCCTGGGCTGGGGGCTCTGCACCATTAGATACCGTTTTTAAATTATGTTGCTGGTCACTTCTAAACCCTCCTTGCTACTTGTGGCACCAGATTGAGCAACATGGCTTAATATGGGATAGGCTTGTGGCCATGGAGCATTGCCTTGAGGAATGATTTTGTGATAAAAGAAAGGTAAGAGTTTCATCCTCCACACTTAGTCATCCTGAGCAGTGACCTTGTTAACTGGGGCAAGTTCATGAACAGTTTGAAAGAATTTGGAGCAGGGAGACGTTTGTGTGATTAAAGGCTAATACTAAATAACCTACGATACAGTCCTCACCACCTTTTGGGGGTCCCGGGGGAATACACTAATCCGAGTTTCTTGTTTACATCACTTTCCACGTTGGTGCTGGGACTTCGTCGCAGTTAGCCACATTTTACAATTATCGTTTGCCGTATTTTAATGCAGGGGGAAAGGAACGGCAAAATGTCGGTGAGATTGAGGTGGGAGAGTGCTTTGTGACAACACGAAGTATTCAAAACCATGGGTTTATGATATCTACACACGGTATCACTGGTTCAGGGAAGTTTCAGGAGTCCGTGTATCCCCGTCTTTCTGTTTTAAGTTGGACATATTCTTAAGGGAATGACCATCTTTAGTTTCGATATGTGACATGAATACAACCTGAAAAGTGTGTGACAGTGGTAATAGCGAGCATTTCCTATCCCATATTTTGGGACCCCTTCGGCCAGGGTCCTTGAGGTCCTGCCGAGCTTGCCCTAACCTTGTTACAGCCCTGTCTGCAAACCAGAACTGAGTAGGGTAGTAATGCGTATTCGGTTACACATATATACCCCCACTTCCGGTCACGTGATAAAAGTAGGGGTTATGATGCACTTCCGATCATCTGTTGAAAAGTGGGGTGTCGCTTCCATTTTTCGTCAATCTGTAGGAGGGTGGAAAAGTGCTTTTTACTATGTTTTCCGGTTTTCATCGATATGAAGAAGGGTGGGAAAGTACTTTTTGCTTCCACCTATGATGTCGCTTCCGGCCACGTGATAAGAGGGGGGGGGTAATGATGCACTTCCGATCAGCTGTTGAATAGTGGGGTGTCACTTCCATTTTTTGCCAGTCTGGAGGAGGGTGGAAAAGTGCTTTTTACTGTCTGTTTTTCAGCTTTCGTCGATCTGAAGAAGGGTGGGAAAGTACTTTTTGTTTCCTCCTATGATGTCACTTCCGGTAATGTGATCAGAGTGGGGGTAATGATGCATTTCAGAGCACATGATGAAAAGTGGGGACGTCACTTACAGTTTTTTGTCAATCTGGAGGAAGGTGGCTTTTGTTACCTTTTATTCGTTTTTTTTGTTATTCTGGAGGGATGCCTTTTTTAGGTCACAAACATACATATCCCCAGTCATGAGATCAAAATGGGAGCGTCACTTCTGGTGGGTAATGAAAAGTGGGGGTATCATTTCCGGTTTTTCATCGATCTGAAGGATGGTAGGAAAATGCCATTTGCTACCCTTTTTTCGTTTTCATCGATCTGGAGGAAGGTGGGAAAGTGCCTCTCTGTAATTTTCTTCATTTTCATCGATCTGGAGGATGGTGGGAAAGTGTCTTTCAGTAACTTTTTTCATTATTAAAAATAAATAACAAAAAAAGAAAAGGCATGGATTCCAGTTCAATAATATGAATGGGAACAGGTGGCGAACTGAGCTGCAATTTAAAAACGCCCATATACCTAGACCCTAAAAAAGATTATGAAATGGCGCTCGTCTCCTTAGATACGTACTACAGTATTTCAACGTGCACGCTGACAATAACGAATTTTTGTACACCATCAATGGTGGAGCGAATTGGATCGAGGTGCGAGTCCTTCCCGGCGCTTACGAAATTTCGGACTTGAATAATTTTATACAGTCTACTTTGGAAGGAAGTGGTCACGAAAAAAATGCCATCGTTTTAGAACCGAATCACAATACTTTAAAAACAAATTTGGTTATAAATAATCCGCTCTACGACGTGTCGTTTCTGGGAGATAATAATTTAGGAACTGTTCTAGGGTTCCTTCAGGGAACATATACTAAAACTCAGCAAGGTCAAAAATCCGTGGATATAATGGGGCTCAATACTATTTTCGTTCATACCAACATAATCGGGTCTTCCTACGTGAATGACGACACTCAACCTTGCATATACACTTTTTATCCGGAAGTGCCGCCGGGTTACAAGATGATAATTTCCCCTCAAAATTTAATTTACCTTCCCGTAACTACCGACAAGATTCGTAATATTCGTATTTGGTTAACTTCTCAAGATAACGAAATGATAAATTTAAACGGGGAAACCCTTACCGTCAGACTTCATCTGAGGTCTAAAAAATAATTTTGTACATATTAAAAAAGAATGTTAGTATTCAAAAGAAAAAAAAAGAATAATTGGAAAAAGATTCGTCGTAGATAATAATTAAGGGCAAAAAACGCAGCATTCATCAAATTTATAACGAGAGCGAGAAGATGAGTTTAACGGAACATTACCTCGATACAAACGAATCTTTACAACAAGATTCTTCCGTGGAGAGCTACGCATTTCACGAATATTATCCGCAAGCAGGAACCAATCTAAACAATGTCATTTCGGAAATTAGAATCGTAATCGAAAACCAGGATTTGTTCCTACACGTCGCGAATAGTTATCTTCTGATTAAAAGGCAGGTTACTGAACGCCGCCGGTTCTAGTTTTGCCGATGCGGACGTAGTGTCTCTCATCAATAATGGTTCCATGTACCTGTTTTCCAGCATTAAATAGCACTTGGGGGATAAGCTAGTGGACGAGTTAAATTACCCCGGTTATGGGACTCTCATGAAAGGTCTCCTTACGTATGGTTCGACCGATCAAGTGTCGTTGCTGGGAACTGCTGGGCGTTAGATGCGGCAGAATCTTCCGCGGCCAGTTTGAACGATAACATCGGATTCAAATTACGGCATTCCATCATCGTGAAGGAAACGACTCCTAAAGGAAGCTTCTCGTTAGCCATTCCTTTAAAACACTGCATGGGTGCTATACGGTGCCAAGCATGTCCTAACATTGTCTAGGTCGAGCAATGACGATGCTGTATTCAGGGCAGCTGCAACAGCCGTTGGGAAAGTCGAATTGAGTAGCGTTTCGTGGCACGTACCGCACGTAACCACATCCGACGAGCAAAAACTCAGGCTTTTTAGCTACATAGAAGGTGGGATGAACGTGGACTTGGGTTTTAGGCACTGGCATTACGATAGTTGCGAACTTCCTCAGAGCACTAGTTTCACATGGTGCGTACTTACTACTTCGGCCGTAAAAAAACCAAGGTGGGTCATTCTAGCTCTTCATACTGATAGAAAAGATGTGCAGACTAAAAATCCAGCCGTATTCGATCACTGCAGTCTTCAAGATGCTCACATAACTTTAAATTTCGAACGTTACCCGTTCTTGGGCTTGAACGTAAATTACGCTACTGGAGAATTCTCGATCCAGTATAGAATGGCTCAAGAGTTTAGACGCGCTTTGTACGATGTCGGGGACTTGTGTATCGATTCGGTGCAGTTTAAAAAGATGTATCCTCTAGTAGTTTTGGACTGTTCCAAGCAATCGGAGAGACTTCAGTCCGGCATAGTCGACGTACAATTAAAGTTGAAATTTAATGCCGCAGTTCCAGCTAACACGACGTGCCACGCGCTGTTGATCGGTGATAGAAAAATGAGTTTGAAACTGGATAAAGGCAAAGTCGAAGTGATTTATTAAAAAAAAGATGGTGAAACAAAAAACGAAAACAAGTATAATCGGAAAAAAACGGAGCGAGGTGAAAAGAAAAAACATCGCGAAACGAGGTGGGTTTTTACCATTGTTGGCATTGTTGGGACCCATCTTAGCCGGTGTAGGTGATCTAGCCGGAGGTGCTGCCAGTATCGCCGCTGCAGTTAAAAAGAGCCAGAACGATGCTAAGGTAATGGAAGAAATGGTGAGACATAACAAGAAGATGGAGGGTTCGGGATTGAAACGTAAAAAGAAAAACAAATCGTGGCAGAGGGCTCTTTCTAAGGCCAGTGAAGGTCTGATCGATTTTACTAAACCGTTAACGAATCTCGACTTAAACAGATTGGTCAAAGTTTTGAAAATTCCTAAATACAGAGGTACTTTTAGCAAGAATCGTCTGCCGTTAAAACCTAAACCTCGTGGCAAATGCGGCATCGTTAATCTCGAAAATTTTCACGATGGTAATGGAAGTCATTGGGTGGCTTACTCGACAGTTACTGACATACCTTGTTATTTCGACAGTTTTGGCAACCTCGAACCACCGACATCCATTTCGGAGTATTTGGGTCCCGTTAAATACAATTACAACAGGGTGAAAAATTTTAATCAAACATTATGCGGTCATTTCTGTTTATTTTTTCTAAGTTTCTCGTGCAAGGGATA
>JAHWFP010240483.1:7840-36630 GCA_023313725.1 Lithobius niger
TCGCCAAGGTAATCGCACCGAATAATACTTTGGACGTTAAATGAAAACTTGAAAATTGTTACCCAAAGTAGCAATGTTCTAGTTTCCATTTAACCTTCGAACTATTAGGTGGTGCGATTACCTTGGCGAATGTTTTGGTGTGTTGATATCACTCCTTTAAAGGGCCGAACCATTCGGAACTTGGCGGCCCCTTTTACCAGTTTTGTTTTTTGATATCATTATTCTTACCAAACCGTTATAAATGCTGCAATCATGGTTGAGACGTAGCGTAGGCTGCCTGAGGTACTTCATCAAGACAGTGGCAGGAAATGAACCCAAGCAAAGTCCCTAACAGACAGTTCTCGCGTGATTAGTTTGAGAGATAACTTCAGTGGCGCTGCGATTTTTTTTGTCCTATTTTTGACTTTATCTCGGTTTCCTAAGAGTAATTAATTTCACGGTTGCAATCCCTAAGTTTCCCCTTCCCCTATTAGATTTCTTTTTTTTTTTATAAAATGTCTCGAAAAGGTTTAAAATTCGGCCGGCGTATCTATCTATGCATACCAGCTACACATGACTAGGCTCCTAGATTTTATTCAAAAACCCTACC
The DNA here is from genome assembly GCA_023313725.1 of Lithobius niger. Classification (NCBI taxonomy): domain Eukaryota; kingdom Metazoa; phylum Arthropoda; class Chilopoda; order Lithobiomorpha; family Lithobiidae; genus Lithobius; species Lithobius niger. The sequence continues at coordinate 8,430 of JAHWFP010240483.1, forward strand.
GTACATTTTTTTGCATTATAAACACAACATTATCAAAAAAAAAAAAAAAAAACACTCGTAGCTTTCAAGTTATAATAACCATTTGCAAGACTTTAGGCGAAGAAACTTAATATCTAATTTAGTGCCCATTACTTGTATCTGTTCTGTCGACATGTGACAGTTCTTTTAAAATAAATAAATAAAAACAAATCAGACCACCTACGGTTGCGCGATCGTGTTGGAGAGCAAAATTTAGTTTTGCCAATCTGTCAAGCAAAATTTCAATATTAGATCTCATATTCCTTAAAGGGGAAGCTTATGCAAGGTAAAGAAAAATGCGAAAATGTCTGCTGCATTTTAGTGCCCTGTATTCAAAGTACTCCCCTCGTTCGATTTTTGAAAATGGTCGGATGCTAAACTAAAATTAACTTCTTTCGTTAAAATTACCAAACAAAAGAAAGGACATTAATCACTACATTTAATGGCACTGATCACTAAAAATATATATTTGAACTGAATGAAGTAAACTAGGCAGCTGGGAGGTTCTAGAAATGTTTAATGCCAACGAATAAAAGCGAAGTGTTTAACCTGCAAGCCTTAAAAAGGCATTACCAATGTTTATTTTCTTTATCAGAATCTTAAACGTCTGAGAGGTCTTAACCCATTCTTGGTAGTGGGATTAATCTGGAGGATTGACTGCTCTTGCTAGAAGGATGACGTTGCACAACACGTGACCTATGCCAAACTAACGGGAAGGCAGAGAGCAGGGCCCTTCCTGCAAATTACCACCCATTAAATTGGGTGGGGTGAAAACTAGTGGGTAAAGGGTAGGGTGGAAAACAGGCTGTCTCCTTCGCCATAGGAAAAATTAATAGCTCCGAACCTGTGTGCATGAAGCTTGGCAAGGCTTCTGATGGGACATTTGTTTAATTATGCTTACCTCTCTCATTGTGATCTCGATTCTAGTACTACGTGCAGCGTATACCTGGTGACCCGCATTCTTCAGTAAATCATGACTTGGATTAAATCCAACCTCGTGAACTCGCAACTAAGAAAAGACAGAAAAACAAACAAACCACTGAAAAATATATCACAGCAGAGGATTTTCTCAAAAGTTAGGACATTTGAATTGATGCATTAGCTTAAGGAAGACAAACTATGCTCTTATACCTAGCTTTATTTTGAATAATTTAAGGGAAATATTTTTATATAATGAAAATTAGTAGTGTGGAACCCACTTACAGTTTAATTTATTAAGGGCACGTTCTACTCTGACTAATCCTTAATAATTCGGAATCTGTCACGAATTTTGTACTGGTGGAGAATGAACAGGAGGTTTTAAAATCAACTTCAAACGTCTTGTGGACAGCTGATGGCATGCTACGAGTTATTGCCAGCGCTTTTCAGAGGCTGTAATTTGAGAAAAGTAAGCTTACTAAGAGCTAACCACATTGGTTAATCACTTAAATAAATTGCTGCAAATGGCAACGTTATTATATGTGGATTAGGGCAGTTATGTGGAGGCAACCTAGAATGTGCAAAGTAATGTAGAAATTCGTGGTAAATTCGGAGCATGCTAAACAAAGGGCATTGTAGGATTTGATTGCATAGTACTAGTAGATGAAAAATAAGTTAATAATATTATCCTACGCTTTATTCAAAAGCAAAAAACCTGCGATTCAAACTGAACGGCAATTTAGGGAGATAGTTTAAAACAGCCAAGAGAGTGCACATTAATCCCACAAACGGCACAATGTTTCAATTATTTATTCACACTGTTGACAAGTGCAAGTACAAATTAATTCTCTGGGAACCTACATCGTTTACCACATGAAACTAGGCTTTCCAGTGAAGTAAATTTATATTCGCCCTTGATAACGGGATGAATGAGTCCCCGAAATGTTTTACTATTTATGTGATTTATATGCACACTCTTGGCTAATTTTAACTTGTACGCTTTGCAGTGCTGATTTTTCCCTTAAATTGGGAGATAGTTAATGGCTGGTCCACCATATTATTAGTAGCCGAGAGAACTCTAAAGAAAGATTCTTCGAATGCTGGGATGGAATTTAGATACAAATCATGTGAAGAATTCCAATTATGTGATCGTATGCAGGAAATATTAATTTAAAAAACAATGTGTTGCAAATGGATTTATGGTAAGAAATATGGATGGCTCCAACCAGAAGTTGTAATTCTATTAAGTAGGTTGTTACAGCAGTTTATGACATAGTACAACGAAGACTGAATCCAAACTGGAAACTATTCATAGGTAAGAAACTGCTGGTTTTTGAGATCAGAGTACCTCAATGCAAACACAAAAAGAAGAAATATTATCGTCATCAAAAAAACATACTCTTTAACAGTTATGTTCCTTAATCTGTACATTGAAACTTTACCCTGACACCGTGTGCAAGTAGCTAATTCGAATAGTTGCAAAGTTAGCGAATAACTGCAAAATTTATTTTCTATTTGTTTATTTATTTATTTATTTATTTATTTTCTGCTGCAGTGAAAGCTACGGTGCTGCACTGATTAGCCGGAGTTTCTTTTGGTAATTTTTTTTAAGGGGCAGCTAACTGATTCACCATTTGAGACACATTTGTTGCTTAAACTGATACAGTACTGTAGCTGCAGGAATATTTAATTAATATATAGCAAAATTCTTAAGTTTTAAACCAAACAATTTTTGCGAGGGTTTGGTAGGCAGCGAAGATGGAAGCCCTCTAACAGGGCAAAAAGCTCGTAAGGCATACAGCACATCAGTAATGATTTTCGACACCTTTATTTTAGTGTCTTGATCACAAATACACAAGAATTACAATTTTTTCTCGTGGGAAACCCACACCAACCAAGCCTGGATGCGGCCATATTGGAAGTATGATGTCATCACACTTCCAATATGGCCGCATCCAGGCTTCCATCTTCGCTGTCTTAAGTTTTCGGTGTGCGAAGAGACTTACCAACAGGCATGTAAAGTTTGGGTATGCTTCTACCCTTCTTTTTTATTGAATGAATTAAAATGAATATTTAAAGTTTGCCATGCCACTGTTGACTTACTGACAGTAGAAAGGTGAACGAGGAAACTGAAATTCACAAACTTTAGAGAATGGAATATTCCAGTTAGAAATTAGTAAATTTAAATAATACATTACTGGAATCGGATTACCAGAAGTAAAGCTGAAGTATCACTGACTACGACGCTTTTTCTGATGAGGACTTGGGAAATGAGCCTTAGAAAGAAAGATGCTGCATCTTACTTTCTCAGGATAGTTTCCCAAGTCCAGCCCCAAAATGTATACAGTCCTTAACAATAACTTTAATTTATTTTGCCTACAATCTAAAGACGAGCTAACAATCATTGAAATGCCTTTTACTAGATTTTATTTTATAGTCTATCGAAAATTAGGTGAGTTTTGCCAAGGCAGTCGGCTAAATTACACCGTGATCTGACTAAAAGATTCACGTGATCTTACCCGGAAGTTGGGTTTCCACAGAAACTGTTTAAAATTGTACTTCATTGTCACATAAAAGACTTATTAAGAAAATAATGCAGACCTGTTAACTGAAACCATGTCTATGATACCATCTATTATGTGGTTTTAAATGAGTCGCTCTTTCTTGTCAAAAATAACAACTTTCAGAGCTTAGCAGTAGTTTCTTTTGCCATGTACAGAGCTCAAATTGATGTAAGGATTGCTGTAACTAGCTTGTCATAATACTCTTGCAATGACAGTAGCAAGTGAAACGCCGTGTCTAGAGACTTGTGTTATCAGAACAACAATTTCCCTTCAGCGTGAGTGCACGAAGAGCTATGTTCCCTCTCATTGCTGTACTGATAAAACAGTTGTATCGTGTTCAAATTCCAAAGAGCCAGTGGTATCCTCGTTGCATTACCATTATTAGGATAGTGGGCACGCCCTTGACAGCTATTGGATTTAACAGTCTTGGGTGTAGTTCCTTCTAGTCCAGTACAAGTGTTAGAAGTATGAGTCATAAACTGAACTAACACTGTCTTTGCAGTGGATGAAAATAGAGCCATCTTACTGGAAGTTTGTCTTAATGAGTGGACATTAAACTTGCAAGTATGACATTAAACTATATCTAAAATACGAATATTAAAAAGAAAGCCATTTTATTGTAAATTGGTTTCAAAAGAAATCCATATTGGTGCCAATACACTCACTAACAAAATCCTGTGGTTTTATCGGGGTCAGCATTAGAAAAAAATTAAAAAGAACCTTACATTAAACTTTGCACTAGCTATTACTTGAATTTATTAAGCCCTCTTTGCCACGTTAGATTTTTTAGCGAGGTTGCCCTCGTGTGTCGTGGACTAATAAAACTATTTTTTTAGGTTTTGTAAGTTCAAAAGTTTGATTAGGTCTAAAAATTTAAAGTTGCTCAGAATGGCAGTCCATATAAAGCGATGCACAGCCATGTTAAAAAAAAGGGTAGTGCACATCAAACTGACATACAACTGTATTATGTGCATGCACAACAAATATGGCATGTTGCAGCAGTCTTCATGTTTTTTTCTCGTCATCACCTGGTAAATAAAGTAGAGTGCCACAGCAACAATAAATATGAAAATTAATTTACCCAGACAGCTGTACTGGCATTCGGATGAATTAATAGCTTGTGTCCATTTTCAATTCCGTCGTAGTTTATTTTACCATCTATAACATTTAACCGAAACAAACACACATTGTTAGCTATTTTCTACTGTACCTATAATGTGAACTTACAATGAAATGAACGCTAACAAAGCAAGGTCACACAGAAACTCAAAAGATAGAAAATTTTACCAAATATCAAGTATGAACACAAATGATTTAAATGTTCGTCTGTTAGCCTATTTCGTAAATTTGCAAAAAAATTCATAAAAAAAGTAAATTTTGCAGAAAACTTATTAACACTAAAATTATTTGTAGAACTAAAGCTCCTTTCAGAGCCCCTGTACCTATGAGCAAGCCAGTGAATGACTTAGCATATAAACGTTTGGTTACAACCCCGGTTTTAGTTAAACTTTACAATGGTTTATTAAATATTTCACGTTGCAGGCAAATGTTTGAAGAAACTCTCTGAAATCTATTTGTTTCTACAATTTAACGTTTACATCGATTTACGTCTATGATGCTCGTTTGTATTATGATTTATGTAAAAGAAAAAGACAAGTATTTTTTTATACATCCGGACAACCCCTTCACTTTGGAGCAGAATACTTCTTATGGTACAGAATGTGAGAGTTTTCAAAATCTCATGTTGTGGGATTTGCTTGCAAACTGACCATTTCGTATTGTTGACTTTTGTTGTAGCTCTTAAGCTGTTGACCATATCGTTGGCCAACTAAGTCATTGCCTACATATGGGGGAAAATAACCAATGCATTGAGGTGCCCTTTCCATGATATCAATCCTTCTTTTCTTCATTCAAAGAAACTAGTGTTTCGAAGTGCGTCACGTCATTATGTAATGGCATAAATTACATTCGAATGGGAATGTCAAAATGGAGGTTTCTTAAATAGGTTTACCTGATAACAAAATGTAACGTATGTAATTCCATGTGCTATGTATATGGTGATGGGTATGAGGGGGGGGGGGGAGATGAGGCTTAATGGCACGTCGACAGCTTGTCATTAGCGCCAACCTCAGTCACAGTGCAGTGGTCCGGGTTGCCACTGCACCACACATTACAGAGAGTAATGGGTATGAGAGTGACAGGTATTTTCCGCACGTCCTCCTGAAACGTTATTAGTACTATTTATGTGCAAAACTCGCAATTTTGAGTTGAGTTTGAGTTCGTTGTATAAACTCGATCTGAGTTTGTTGTGTACACTGGATCATTAAAAACGGTGTGCAAAACTCTAAATTTTGAGTTGAGTTTCAGTTCGTTGTGTAAACTCGATCAGTAATAGAGGTGTTCTAAACTCGAAATTTCGAGTTGAGTTTGAGTGTGTTGTGTAAACGCCATCAGTAATTAAAGAAGTGTGCAAAATCTGAAATTTCGAGTTGAATACGAGTTTGTTAGGTAAACTCGTCTCGATCTGAGTGTAAACTTCAAACTCGAATTTGTTGTGTTTCAAGTTTCGTTGCATTAAAAAAATTATTTTCTTTGAGAAAGTGCTAAAAAACTTGTCTTGCTTAAATTCTACAAAATTTATGCTTTAAAACGTGAACACGTTGTGTAATTTAATAGTAATAATACAATAAATTGCAACGTACATGCTAAATCATTCTACAGCCTACTTTAGCTTGTTTTTTTATTGTTAATTTTTGTTTGAATCAAACCTCAGCCAGAACCTCATTTTGATGAACGTTTAGTATCTGTGGCTCTTTAGCTGCATCTGGTGTATTGTCAACCCGTTCACCCCTCTGTACTTTTTTTAGCTGCGTCATTTGGTTGTAGCTTTTCAGCTGTATTCGTTCTGTCTTGTTTGTTCATATTAGACATCAATTATGAAAGTATTGGTGGACATAACCATTGTGTTGACATCCCTTACTTTCATAACATTCCGTACTACATCAATAGCCAGTGTTCAACAATGATTTTATGCCACTTTTGTTCTGGTTTCGCAGACAAACATTTTATTTCAAGTTCCTCACACCAAAACACGCGAAAATTTGGAAACACTTTGTATTCATTTAACCAAACCACTTGTTCATACTCACCTAATACCTACAGCCAATCACCTTCAAGACTACATTAAGATATGAAATGACGCTGGCATCAACACATTTCCACCAATCAAAATCCAGGGACCCACTATTTAAAGCATAGCCGACAGAATTCTCTCTCATTGGACCAGCAGACTTGGGTGAGTTAGGTGTGACTGTTGGCACATTCTTTTGAATTGTGCTGACTTTTATTTTAGTTGGTTTTAATTTTTAGCATGGAACCATCCTTATGACTTGAAAGTTTTATTTCCATGGCCCTGCTCTGCAGTTATTTTATTAATTTTTATTTTTATTTTTAAGTTGTTTGACATGTTTTAAACCCTTCACCTGAAAACGGTTCCGACCTTGGAACCGAAACGTCGTGATTTCGTTGTTTCACTAGCACTTAATGGCTACTCTGTATGTGTTTTTAACAAATTGTTGCAGTGGTGTTAGGATCTTTGTTCCCGATTAGCTTCGGGGATGATTTTGTCTGCATTAGTAAAATTTCGATTGTTCTGTCCAGCTTCAGTCGAAAGTTGTTAGTCTTCGTCGATGTTAATCTTATTTCTTATAGAAGAACAACGTTGATTTGGTGAGGTCAAATTTGTTATGTTGTTTGTCTTTTGTTTAACTTGAACTTGTGTAAGATCAATTGAATGTTTGACATGTTCCCGGGTGTCATGGTGTCAAATTTGTGACAGTTCTGTTGATAGCCTTGTAAAGAGCAACCTACATCAGAGAATGTGGAAAAGATGACGTGGTTAATTGCCTCATTCAGCTTAGCATGCGATAGCCAGTAGTGAGCAATAGTGGTGGATGAGTCTGCTTGTAGGTAGTCTGGAAAAACTGGGAGTTTCCAATATGAAGAATGGGTGAGTAGTCGTCCAAATCCTTCAAACCCTATGGTGTTGGGAGTTTGTTGCAGGACGGTGTCCTGCAATGATTTGGTGCAAATTTTTCACCCAAATCTCGTCGATGAGCCTCTGTTCATGGTGGGAGTCTCTTCTGATTGAGATGGCTCGTGTGAAGAAACAATCAGATTTAATGTCATCTGCAGCTTAAAATCATTCTGACAGGGGAATTCTTGTTGGATTCTCAATAAGATGCCAACATCAAGATGCGTATGGCAGGATCGGTCATCATCCTTTAGCCTGTAAATGAGCGACCCTGAGAAAGGGTACCGAAAGGTGGGCAATGGTTGACGCCATGGACGGTCCTGTTGTTGTCTATCGCTGCCGTCCCGAAATGGAGCTAAGAGGTAATCTGTAGAAGGTCAGCGGGACCATGTTTACTCAGCATCACCGTCCCAGGGTACTGTTGCGACAACGGCAAACAGGCATTCGGATATGTGAGTACAATCGTGACAAGGATAGGCCCTTTTGGGAGTTCTGAAAGGCGAGCAATGGTTAAAGGCATGGACGGTCGTGTCGTCGTCTGTCGTTGCCGTGCTGACAGGGTGCCGACCGGCAGTCTGGTGAATGCTGGTGGGATAAAAGATGCTAGTTCGCCGACGCGACAGATGATGAGCACCGGTGACATCCATGGGAAGCGTCGATCCAGGCAGCGATGAATTGATTTTCAGCTAATTTCAGGCCTGCGACAGGCGGGGGTTGAAAACGCTTCTCGGTCTCGTTATGAGTGCATCAATTTCAATTTTGCACAACTGTTGGTCCGAATATGCCGCAGGCCTCGAATAGCGGTTACAGGTGCGGCAGGATGAGCTCTCAGAAATGTTCGAAGATGCTTCAACATGAGACCATTTTTGACTTCTGGGATCGTTTACATCTCTAATACCAGGACGAAAGGAAGGGTTGCTTCTTTTGGGGTAGGCAAAAGGTGAGTGTAAAAATCATATGGTATTGAAGAGATGTGTGTCCCTTCAGATTAGCGTAAGCTGCCTTTATCCATCATCGGAGTTCAAGGTGAAGGGATTCGGAAGGAATTACGGCGGTGGCTTGTCCAAAGCTGAGCAGGGAAGTCTTCGCTAGATCAACGGCCATTTCAACTTGACCGGCATAGTGTGGAGCCAAAGGCCAGGAGGAGAAAGACCTCGTGGCGGTATCGGTTGTCCCCTTTTGATAACCTGTTCTGGCGAATTAGTTTGAGAATATATTAGGAATTCTGTTTAGCCCATGTTTAGATAAGGCTGAAAATGTCAGCAGGACAACCCTCCATGTAACCTTAAGTGTATTGTGAACGAGAGAGTGAATTGGTCTATTGATTCTGTCAAACAGTGCAAAACGCAGTATACATCCCTGACCCCACAAGAAGCTATATTCGTGAGTGGCGTGTTGGCTACTACACAAAAAAGTAATAAAAAACACAAGAATTACTCATGTCAATTTATGCAACTAATACAAACATACATCAAAACAAAAATCTAAAAAAAGAACACAATGCAAACACTTGAGGAATTACGATGAAAATAGACACACACAGTCGCACCTGCCTCGTAGTACAAAAAAGGGGATAAGACAGTTTAGTGAGGACGAACTGTAACGCTGCAGAGAGGTGGGAAAATACTGTTATCTTAATTTATAAAAACACAACATAACCAGTGTTTGGTATTAGGACTTAGGCACTCCTTACTACACCCAGGAGGGGGGAGGGAGCGATGGCCACCGGTGGAGCCCACTACGGCCTGATGAGGAAAAATCCGACCTGCAAAAAATAGGAAACTCTGCTATGTGGCCCTCAGTTCAAAAAGTTTCGGGATCCCTGCACTAAGTCAACAAGTATGCTGGGACCCAGGGCCAAAAAATTCGATGATGGATGCTTCTCCAAACCAAAATTTGTGGAAAAATTGGCTGGGCCTTAGTCGGAAATATTAGCAGGCCAAATGAAATTACCAAAATCGCGGGGAGGGGAAGAGCAAAAAATTCACTGGATAAAACTGTAGATCTACTCCGGAATCTACCCCTCCCCCAATACGATGAAAATAGACCTGCCTCGTAGTACAAAAAAGTATGCAAAATCTATTCACGATATGACTTACGGAATAAAAGCCGGGTCTAGAAAAAACAAATAGACAGAACGTATGACAGATAGACAGAACATGTGAAACGTGAGTGTAGTAATTAACCTATGGCACCACCGGCAGCAGGATACACGTAACACAGCTCTTTCCTCCTTTGTTGGAATAATAATGGGTTTTCAATGTTATTTTAACGGGTGCTTTCAGATCAACGTATAAAGAGTGTAACACAGTGTTAAATATGCGTAAATGAATAAACATGTTTTGGGAACACCTTTCGTGACTGAATAAACAACATCGTGTCATTTATTTCACTGCATGTAGTTTTTTTGGAATTATTTAGTTGTGTTTGGACAATTATATTATTAGCTTTTTAACAATGGCGAATTGATTGAGGAGGTGGTCAGTCAGTCGTCTACTCCAGAAACTTGGAGGTGTAATCTTCTCCACCTCACGTATCAATCTTTACTCTTTCTAAAATGAATCAACATTCAATAAAAAGGATAAATCTTTTGGTACATTCTCCTCCTAAATCCAGGTGGGGTTAGGGAAGGGATTAATTGATTGCAGTTGTAAGAAAGGACAGCAAAGCATTTCATTTCATTAGTTACCAATCAGCCAGCTACATATTTCCGCATCGTGAAGCACAGGAAATTCAAACAAGTGGCCATATTCGAGAAGTTGATGAACGAATTTATGAGGTCAATCAGTAAATTTATTCATGTCTTTGTCGCGCACAAGAAAACCAGTTTCGATACGTCTAATTGTTTTTTATTTTTTCCTTCAAACTGAAATTCGTGCTCGCGTCTTTACTAAAAGAGTTAATACATTTTTTTTATTAGCTGGCAATTTATTTCCACGTAATGAGTCATTAATTTTATAATCAAGCCTGAATTACGCAAATTTAGTTAGTTCTATACTGTCCTTGTGTCCAAATCTAGGCCCTTCATCAATTAATAGATGTTTAAATTATTGCCAACCCACTTCGAGTGTATTAACAGTGCATGATGTAGTGATTTTCCTACATAAGAAGTAGTGTTGCTATATTCAGTGAAACCCACGTAAATGTTGTAACCTCGTTATTTTTATCTCCGAATTGAACCGAAATACTGGGATGGCAGTTCTTAATACAAATAAAAAAAATTAAACCAGATAATTTTATTTGCCCGTAACAGTTTGTAGCTTATTTTGTCCAATTCACTGGTCTATTAGGCATGCATTGGAAAATGTATTGATATGGTGAGCTTACGGGGCTCTTGTACCCCACTGGGGAAACTTACAGTGCTCCCCCACGCTCCCCTACGTAGATCATCGCTTCCCCACAGCTTCATTCTACAGCCGCCTCTAACTTTCTGTCGAACGAAACTAAGTTTACTAAGGCAATTGACTCCTGCTCAGCGTAATGAATCATATTTAATAGAAACATAGGTATTTGTATTGTGTGTGGCTGCCAACATGACGTTATTATATTCTACATTGTCTTTGTGATAACTGACCATCTTTACATACCATTTTTGCTGGCAACAGTCCGGAAATTATTCAAGTTACTTTTGTCTTGTTTAGTATGCGTAAGTCAGTGATAAGCTTTTGGTCTGGATGTGATTTGTTACACCCAAACGCAGTTCTCATCCCGTTAAAAGGGATCGACCGATCATCGGATAGGTCTCGGCATCGGCCGATATTTTTCATCCGATAATCGGATCGGAATCGGATCGGATGATGTGTCCGATACCGATGTCAACTTCACTGCCAAACGCGAGTTTCAGTTTTGTTAATTGCTTCAGTTTAACAGATTAACTAGCAAAGGCTTGTCACCTCTCAATACCAAGAATTTATAAATTCTTGTAATTACTAATGCTAATGTCTAGTGCATTGCGTTTAAGTCGTCTAGCGATCGACGTGAACCAAGCACCAGCTGGTCTTACCGGAGCATGTGCCAAAACCAGCCAAAATTTGGTAAATTCTGAACATTGTGTATCTTAGTTACTTTTATTAAATATTTAACGTAAAGTACATAAACTTATACTTGCGATCTCGTTTACCTTTTGTTAGTTAAAGAAATCGATGATTGTAGAAGCATTAGTAGGGTAACTTCCGATCCTTGCAAGATTTCTTTGTTGTGGAGCTCAGTCACAAGGGCCAACAGAAAACGTGCTAGTCAGTAATCCTTGACAGTGAATAAGTGGGTTGTGATTTTTAAAAGGTTTTAAAAATATATTATGTCAAAATTGTAATTTATTTTTGGAAATACAAATCCATAAAAAATGCGGTAACAAGAACCGTTTTAATTATTTGCTACGGAGTGTGTTGTCTTTTGTCTTAGCTGGTATCGGCAGGGTGCTCGGTGCGCGGACAACCGGAAAAAAGTAATGCAGATTAGGCCATTAAAAAAAATTGTTTCATCAAATTTAAAATTATTACTTTTTATAAATACTTTGTTAATATTATAGTATAACAATATCCAAGTATTTACTCGACTCCTGTGTTTTTACTACTGTTAAAATTATTCAAGCTGTATCCTCCATTTTACTGGTAGTAGGTGCACCTTTCGGATATCAACTTTTAAAGAGCATTTTGTAAACAACCGGTTTGTTCGTCGTAGTCAGCTTATCCGAGCAACTATGATCTATTTAAAACTAGTTTCAAGTGGATCTGAATGAAATAGCATATATGGATTACCAATTAAAGATATTGCAGCAAAAAGGTTTATTCGTAGAAATTTAAGAGTGGGTGGTAAAGCCTTGGATTGGTAAAACAAACACCCAAGTTTGTTTCGTGTTGGGTAGTTTGCCAGATGGGCTACGGTGATTTTAAATCGCGTTTTCCTAAACTGAGGTATATTTTAGTTAGACGTGAGTTTGGGGAGGGGACAAGTAAAGTAAGCAAAGGTATATTTTTCCAATGTCCAGCGTTAATTTGTCATTCGTTCGTAATTAATTTTTTGCTAAACCATAATTTTAATTACTAGGATTTTGGTAGGGATGGGGGTTTGAAGGGCAGAGCCTGGAAACTCTCGACAGTTGATTTGAAATTAAAAAGGTGTGACCAGCCCCAGTAAAAATTAGTTTTATAATTTCCGATTTTTGTTTTTCTCTCATGCAAGTGTGCATATGCAGTTAGTACAAAAGTAGGATACTCATACTTAACATCAGAAGTTTTAAATCGTTTGTAATGAAGAATTTTAATCAGCGTTAAATTCATTGTTCTACAGTGCTGATAAATGAGTTTTTTCTATTTTTTTGGCATTTAACTTTAAATATGTTCTATATGTTCATTTTTTTTACTTGTGGTACTGGTATGAGAAGGTGCCAAAAGTTACAAGGAACCGGACGGGATAGGCATTGGTACATTTTATCCAGATAGATCCATTGTGTGTAATAATAACATTTTGTAACTCGCTGCAATAAAAGCGAAATTATGATAATTATAACTTATTTTCAAGTATAGGCTACACTAGTTGGCATCGTGTACGCAACTATTAACTTTATTTAACCAACGCAATGTAACTTGATTTTGGATTGACTCCTAAGTACCCCTTCACTGTTTAAGGGGCTGTTCAACGACGAACAGCCACTTAAGACAACTTTTATTTTAAAAATTTCGTGTCCAGAGCATTGTTGGAAATGAGAAACTATCCCACCAAATTATTGTAACAGTAAAACTCTTAGGACGTCGTGTAAGCAGACATTGTTGATGCATAGTTGCTCGATTCCAAATGTCCCATCACCGTTCATGCAACGAAAACCCAACGACGAATAACCCCTTCAAACAACTACTATTAAAAATTTTTAAGATACCTTTTACAATAGACTTATTGGAATGCGCGATAGACATCGTTGCACGGGCAATGACATTGCCATGGCATGCGCTGTTCAATTGTTATCGCGAGCGGGATATTCAGTCGGTTAAAGCCCTCACCCTGGGGTCATTCGGAAACAATCGCCCGTGGGCGCTGTGCACCCTTGTGCATTGTTTTGAAATGGTCCGCAGTTTTCGGGCATTAACCTTTACTTAGACTGTATCCTTGCCTCACACATCCTCGATAATGTTGTTATAGAGATAACAATGCTTTTTCACGAGGAAACATTTTGTAAGAATTTATTCATCCAAATTTATGCTTGGTGTTGGAAGGAAACAAATACGTTCTTCTAAAGTGATTTTGGAAGGGTCCTAAGCCCACATTTGAAATATATGCTTACCTCTTTTATGATAACAATTTTTTTTATTTTAAACCGGTTGGTTTTTAATCATTTATTTTTGTGATGCAGTGTGGTACATTTCATGTTAATTTCAGGCCAGTTAATAAATTTACTTGATGCCATTTTCTGCATCCACATAGTGCCTATATAAATTGATGTGTATCTGATAGTTATCATAAGATTTTCATTTTTTGGCCTTTTTGGAAAGGTAAATTTATTGTCTACAAATACTTTCTCATAAACGTTGGATAAATATTTACACGCCTTACATTTTGAAACTAAAAAATTGAATTTATTTACTATCAATTCTTTGGTTTGTGTGTAGCCTTACGATGCTACTGAACATTTATTTTACTTTTGGATATTACAAAATCCAGCCTGCTGAGGTGGTTTTGAGTTTTTATTTTCAACCGACTTTTTACGAGCCGACTGGAAATGACATAAAAATATATTTTTTCCTTGAACAATGCCAAGTTGAAAAATAAGTTACCATGGGAAGAAAACTTAAAATAATTTTTAAACTAATGAAACGGCAAAAAAATCACTCAAAGCTTCCGTTTTAAACTTTCAGAACTTTAAAAATATCCCATGCAAGCCAAAGAAGACAGGAGCAGAGCGTGTGAGAGTGGTCCGGAGGCGCTCTCCGACAACTTGGGTTCATCCTCACACATTCGCTCTTCTCTCACCTCGCCAAAACTGAATGATGCCGTGTTCAATGACCACCTGCTTACCCAACCGTCTTTTTAACTTGTTAACGTTTTCTTTATCCATCCCATAATTAGCGGAGCGAGCGAGCAAAGCGTAGCCTATAACGGACACCAAATTGCAAAATGTTGGTCCATTGGTTGCACATTTTTAATCTGGGTGGAGCCCAAACAAAAGATCGGACTGGAATGAAATTTGGTCAACGTTTCATACCCTAATTAGTATTGCTGAGCCAAAATTTGCCATAAATCGAACAATTATTACTGCAGAAATTTTAAAATTTTTGAATTTATTTCTAAAACTCACCATTGTAAATTTGGAGTCGTGAATAGTTAAGGAATTCCGACGAAGCATACACCATGCTAATGGTAGTCAAGTGACCTTTAAAAAACACGGCAAATTAAATTTTGGTTGCTTCTTTCTAGCTAATAATCTTTTTCGACGTAACTCAACGAAATAATAACATTTGATGCTTGCATTTAACCACTACAGTAACAAACACAAACATAAAAACAAAAGGATTTCATTAACGACACATGTTAGTTTCATTTGAAAAAATGCTATGGATATTATTCAATTCAACATGGCAACGAAAGTGACGTCTACACTAGCGTAGGGAATCCCGAATATGAAATCTGAATTCGTCGTATCAAGGCCAAGCGGCATTATAAAACGATATTGACATCAGACGAAACACGAAAGCATGAAACACGAAACAATAATACGCCTGCCTCTCTGAATTCCTGGTTGCTACGGTAGCATGAAGACTCGAAACCAAAACCGTGGTTGCATCGCATAAATGAAAAGGCTTAATCTCGAACCACTGTTGTAAGCTGCTACTAACGAAAGTAAATCGGAGATAAATATTAGGCCTAAACGCTAAAAAAATTAGGCTTAAACCCTAAACCTAGGTCTAAAAGCTAACACATTTTAAACCTAAATTGTGAGGGTTATTTCTTTCAGATTATATAAACATAATAGAGATCGCTGTTGCAGTCATAGAGTTAGGAAATAATATATTATCTTGCATTGCGTGATAGAGATGTGCCAGCTCAACATTTTCGTTAGTAGCGGTGTCAAATCTTATACCAAAGCAGTATTGTGAACCTTTTGAATCTTCTGACTATTGTTAAAAACTATCGTACTGATGATTGTTTGGCTTGCAGTTAAACGCCTTATTACGTGCTGTTTTATATTTACTCGCAGCGATGGCCCACGTCTTCAGTGTTGGCTGCGAAAAGGAGGCTACAAATAACTAAACAAAAACTAAATGCTGGTACAAATGAAAGCTTGTTAACGTAAATTTAACACCTAGCATAGGCCTACATTAAAAAAAGGCTAAAATAAGAAAGGGCCAGCAAAGAACAGCAGTACGTCACACCAAAAGGCAAACAGCCCAACAAAGCCCATTAAGTATTGCATCCAGATTTTTAAGAATTATTAACAAATGTGGTATCGTCATTAAAATAAAAACTAAATATGAGTTTGAGTTAAGATCCGTTCGCTCCGCCTACAATAGGCCCAAATCCTGTTTCCTATTAAAAGTGTCGTCAAGTCCCGACTCATGAAGGAAGGAACAAAATGTAGGTCTTGGTAGGGATTTATTTTAAATTCACACACGTCTTTGTCGTTGCCTTTCCTAAATCTTACAGGAGTAGATGAGAGAGGGAAAACATGAGCCTCCTTCTGTAAATGTCGAATGGGAATTGTCAATAATGCTTGCCAAAGTAGCAACTTCAAGGAGAAAAGCCCCTTTCAATACAAAGCTCAACTAAAAAGTAATAAGAACCATTACCAAGTCGCTTGCAGATTTGCATACGAGAATTGAGGTTCCAGTAGAAGGCTAAAGCAAAAAAAAAATAGTCGGTGTTATAAGGCCCTAAGCCTAATCAAAATGGCGTGTTGGTCAGTAATTTTGTCTCTAACAACAGCTTGGCAAAAACACGTCCTGTTTCCTTGATGAGTAAAATCGAAAAAAAGTTTTTAAAAAACGGAAAAAGTTTTAAAAAAGAAAAAATAATTCCCATTCAGCTTGCTAGATGGAGGCAGGGGCCGAGTATATTTTTAAAGATGGAAAGGCAACAACAATACAAACGAAATAATCAGTAGAGTTGAGAACAGTGCAATGGGTTAGAATCTCAATATTAGCTGAGAGCATTGTCATTGCTAGAGGGCTGGGAACAATCCCCTGGACGACGACAAAGGAAGGGAGGAAAGCGTAGTTGCCAATACATTATTGGGCAAATGCTAACAATCAAACGTTACAGACATCTTATAATTAGACTGTTATTACATGGGCAAACACTAGTTTGCTTCTGCATGTAAAAAAAAATGCAGAACAAACTAAACACTTATCACCGTATTTTGTACAACAAACTTTGTGACTCGTAAAAATGGATAGACGCCAAAAAGAAGAAGGAGAAAAGTGAAAAATACATACATTTTGCTTTTCTGCGGCAGTGATATCCCTCCTCACTTCATACCGTCATCTTGGACAGTACGCCGATCCTAATGAAAGTAAATGGAGAAAGCTAATATGCTGATCCTTGTAATAAAAGTAAATACGCTGGGCTGCATAGGGCAGATGACCAGGTGCGGTTAATGCTCACTAAAACCCTTCGACCATTTTCGCTGGACATAATGAAATAAACAGGCTATAAATAGTATTCAGCATGCAATTATTTTCAAGAATGCGCAATCATAGACATGTATTTCTTGTTGAGCCACTTCGTGGTTCGTGTGTTCTGTCCTATTATTATATTGATGTATAATATAATAATTCCCAATTTAAAGTACTCTTGTAAATCCCTGAGTACTTTAAACAACTTGAAATATTAAAATGAAAATACGTTTGTTACGATAAGGTTAAGAAAAAGATCTTGAATCCAGTACAGGCAACAACCCCTTCAGTGAGGGAATTCCAAGCTAGCACAACCCGAAGAGAAAAAAATATCTACGGCAGTCTACGTTGGATCCCAAAAGACGTAGCTTAAGTGAGTGTCCCTTAGTCGATGCCACATTATTAAGCTCAAACAATGGAATATCAACGGTGACGAAACCCCTCAGAATTTTGAAAGTCAGGACCAAATCAGCAATTAATCGTCGAAGTTCCAATGATTCCAGGTCGAGTTTCCTTAATCGTTCATTCGAAGGAAGCTTCCGTATAGTGGAAATACTTCTTGTGAACCTTCGCTGGACAGACTGAAGTCTGTCAACATCCATCAGCAAGTAGCAAGTATGGGGACCACACTGGGCTGGCATACTGCAGCAAAGGTCGCACGAATGTCTTGTAGGCCCAAACCTTAGTGTCAACACTCCCAGAAGTAAAACAGCGATTCACAATAGCCAGTTGCCGGAAAGCCAGAGCACAAATCATGTTACAGTGAAGAGAAGCTTTCAGGTCGCAGGTAAACCACACACCCAAATCGCGGAATACTGAGACATCAGGCAGTCTAAAACTATTTAGGGTGTATGGCAATGCTAGGTTTTCTCTCCCAGCATGAAAGGTAGAACATTTTGGTTCCGACAGTGGTAGCTGCCAAATCGCCGCCCAATCTTATGCATGATTAATCTCCAGGGATAAGGGGCTGCTATCAAGTGCATCAATAATTGTATTACCCAGCTTCAAATCAACGGCGAATTTGAGGTTCTGTATACCAGGTGTGATGCAATGAAGATCTTTTATGTAAATCACAAACAACAGGGGGCCCAACATTGAACCCTGTGGAACCCCACTGATTACATCAACCCTGGAAGATAAGGTATCCTCAATTTGGACCCTCTGTGAGCTGCCACTAATAAAGGCTGTTATCCATTTCAATAGGCCACCTCTGAAACCCGAGTTTTCCAGCTCAAGTACATAACTGGCGCTCCATGCCACTGTGGTATGAACGCCACTGGCGAGAATCATGTTAAACAATGACAAAGCAGAATTGCTAAAAAAAAATTAACATCTAACATTTAAATCAGCATTTGAGATATTAGTAGTCTGTAGGCAATGATCTAAACCTTCTTTTAAAGTGTACCTTATCTATGATGATGTTGCCGTTGCAATTTTTTTATTCAAAACTTATCACTGGTCACAAATTACTTTTGATTGCATTGCGAATATCGTTAATCACCATCTCACCAGTCGCATGCGCGTCATAATCTCACAGAACCAGCAGCAACGCTCGGAATCTGAACGTGTAGCGCCATCTGTTATTTGTTGCGATGACCATAGCATACAAACCTCAAAGCCAATTGAGAAATAGCCCAGAAGCAGCATCTTCTATAATCCGGGTAAAGATAAGCAACGGGAACACACCTGGCAATGAGACACGTCATTTACCAACAACATGGCATCCTTAGACGGGTTACCCTCTAGTTTAGCCAAACTATAAAAATATCTAGATGATGTGATAATGTCTGAATGAGCTAGATCGGAATGTACAGACTAACAAACAGTCAGTCTCAAACAAATCGAAACGAGCTCGAAGAAAAGTGAGGACGATAACATACGGTGCATTCTTTTTTTTTCATTCAATATCGGAATATTATAGCAAGATACAAGAAATGCACAGTCGTGCTGTATTTCTGGTGAGTTACCACCCAAATGATAGCTGCCGGCAGAACGATATCGACACTTCCGGACGATAATACTTTTTGGAAACGTCGCACTTCCAATGCCACGTTTGGTGTTGCTTGACTATGAGTACTTTTAAGGTTTTGAGTTTACTGGACTTCTGAAAAATACTGCAAAAAAAACTTCTCCAAATACCCAAAACTGAAAAGAAACACAGGGTGCACATCTGAAAACTATAAAAATGGTGAAAATTCAAATTTACTGCTATTTAACAACACTACTACCTGATACAGTTCGCTGCACTCACTCTGTTGGCATCAGTGTTAACTAGTGTATGAACTGAAGGACATTGTGTAGCACAAGTAAAACCTTATACTACGGTATATTCAATTCTTTGGTCATCTCAAGCTCAACTGACTTTTATTTTGACACCTATAATAAAGTTTACATCTTCCCAAGCTTCTTCTGCGCATACAATACTGAATCATCACAGGGGTACCTACTGGGGGGAGGGCGTAAGGAGTTGAAGAGTACCTCTTCTTCGCAATTTTTCTGGGGTGAGGTGATTTTTTCTTACAAAGTGTTTTGCTTTGTTTCTTAATTTTGTCTTGCGGGAAATCACTTCCTTTAGGGGAACTAAATTCAAATTCTCTCCTGCTTCAGGGGGGAAGACACACTTAACCCTTCAACAACAAGACACATAAAATTATTTAAGGTCTTTCTTTTAAAAGACACAGTCTGATAGTGATCCGTTTTTTTAGAACAACAATATACACTGAAACATTTAAGCATCGGACGTAATAGATAATAGCATAGGGGGTTAACAGTGCTTATTAGTTCGTCTGCGTACGAGAATTTTAAGAAAAAGGGTTAGACTCGGGGAGGGAGGGGGGCTAAGAATGTCAAAATGTTATAATGCTCTTGGCACGGCCAGAAGGATGATTTATTCATTGATTCATTGATTCATTCATTGATTCATTAATTTCTTGATTGAGTGATTGATTTTACGGAGATTATCAGTTACGAGTATAGGAGAGTAGACGACGAGAGGAACAATTTAGCTGGAGAAATCCAACTGGAAAACCTAAGATCAAACGGTTCACAGGATTTTAGCGAGCGTTCACCATTTCTGGTCATCTGCCCGACGAAGCCGTAAGGTTCTATGTCTGCAGCACCAAGAATCCCAGGATGAGGAGAGGGTAACAATGTCAAAACGTTGCAATGCGTTAACCTGCTACATTGGTGAAACATGGCGGGACTCCTACCAGACCGTAACAGAGATGCAATGATGCTTGGGCGCAGGGAATGTAACAAAATTAACTGAACAAAAGACGGCTTCGCGTTTAGAAAAAACATTACAGCTCATATCCCCATTCTCACAGCTGTGAAGGTACACAAATAAAATCTGATGAGAGTTCAATCGAACGGAACGAACTGTAATTTGAACTATAATTCCAGGGAACAAGGACTGTTTATACTGAATGATTATGTCAGAATGTGAACGAGTTTGTGTTTGCAGTGTTTAATGTCTGTGTTTGCGAGTGTGGGTGGGTGTGCGTGCGTGCATGCTTCGTTTGTGTATTATAAAGGCTTTACTTTATATGTGTCTGTGTTTGTTGTTTTATATTTTAAATCTGTTTCGTGTGAGTGGCTAAATGTGTATTTGTGTAAATTCATAATTTGTGAAACAAGCAGACTCCTAGTAAAGGCAGTTTTTTTTTGCCTGTGCTTTTGTTTGGAGAGTTGTGTTTAGTTCTAGTTCGTGTTAAGTAATTACGTGTTCATTTTGTGTATGTGTTTTTATCTTTCAGTTTTTTATGCGTTTTGCTGTCAATATCGTCTGTTTTGTAGGTGTTTATGGATTTAGGTTGTCGTTTTGTTTTATGTGCGTGTATATGTCGTATGTGTATGTATTTTTGTATGAATGAAAGAAGTGGAAACGGAGCCAGTAGCACAGGCGAAAATGGTAATAAAAAGCTTATATTTCGGTGTCAATAAAATTAACGGGCGACACCATCATCAGAGAAATAAAGAATAAAAATATAAAAAAACACCTTACATTACTAATTAATGGGCGTCCACCATGCAGGCGTCATGGGTGAACAGGCTTAGGGACGTGCGTGTGGGATGCGGGGAGCATGGAGAATGGATTGCGTGAATAGCTAACCGTTTTGTTTGTTTGATTATTAATATGCATGTTTGCCCGTGTGCATGGATGTTGGCATGTCGCAATCCTTTTTCCGTGAATTAGAGTTCAAACTATAGTTCTTTGCGTTCGAGTGAACTCTAATCCGTTTTTATTCTGTACCTTCACAGCTGTGAGTATTGGGATTCGAGCTCTAATGCTTTTTTTTTCTAAACGGTTGTTCAGTTAATTTATCGGCTCTTTTCGCTTCCTATTTATTGTAATTGCTGAGGTCTGCTCTATCATGTGTTCGGTATGTCCACTGTCCACCGATTTTTGTTTGCGAAAAAAATGGAACATTAGAAATGCATATTTACGTTCATGCAGCACCCAAGCTTTGTCCCATGTCTATTATTTGATGGCAACACACTAGCGTGCGTCCAGGTTTACCATGTGTCATCTAGGTAGGTAATTGAGTCTTCATTGTTTCAAGCAGCTGCATTATCGTGGCGACAATCGCAGAAACAATTCAACTGGCCTCCCGAAGCTTGCATTGAAGGATCGGCCGCCCAATTTTTAGACCGTTAGGCCTCAAAATTATAAACTTAGTACCCTAAGGTTTAAAACTGAAAAATGTAAGTGAAAATCAAAACCAGATTTATTTCGCAGCTGGAAGGCCGATAATGCTAATTCAAAAGGGTTTAAAGGGTTTAACGAGCGTTAACCACTCCTGGTCATCTGCCCGAAGCCCTAGGCCCTATGTTCCTAATGCTAATTCAGACAAGATACAACGACAATGTTACTTTCCCCGTGCTCTAGCATAGTTGTATCTTGTTCGAGTTGGGAATGCGGTGATGAAGGCTACTTCTAGTGTGCGCCACACACACTAACAGATCAGGTGTAACTGTATAATCTATCTAACTCTATGGTGTGCGTTATCTCGGCTACAGGTTGGATCCTCATCTGTCCTGGTCTGAGGACGCACGTTATGTGAGGGAGAGTATTGTCAGCCGTCCAGGGCCGGATTTGTAAGTAGGCCCGAGAGGCCCGCGCCTATAGCGGCACTTTTTTAGGGGCGACATTACGGCTTAAACACAACTGTATACGTGAGAAAGGTTCGTGCGAAAATTGCGGGCACTTCGCATTTCGTGAAAATTTATTAAGTAAGTGTTGGCGCCATCCATTGTTAGAATTAAGCTAACCGCAGAGAAGATTAAAAACTTAGCGAAACATCATATCCTGTCATGGATGACACCATAAATAAGTTGTTGCTATCATCTGCAATACATATCAATAATGCTTTCCACAACAGTAACGGTACAGTACCATGTAGACCCATTTTGCCCGTTGACAACGGCTCATTTTTTTTTCAAAATGTGCGAGTTGTTCAGGGTATAGCAACTCAACATTTTTACTCCAACATTTTATCTTCAATGTTGTATCAATACTGATTGTATTAAAGTCTCTAGTAACCATAGATTGAGCGCAGGATCGGTGTACACGGTACGTGAATAGGGTGTACCAACTTTTTCTTTAAAAGTAGTTACGTTATTTGCGAACTTCTCATTGCGTGGTTGCGTTGGTTGTCATGTATTTATCATAGTAGCGGAAAAAAATGAGTAGCCATGAGTGATTGAAACTAACTGGCGCTCAGTACAAAAAAATAAAAGGGAGGATGGGGGGGGGGAGAACAAGGAAAGAAAGGGACAAGGCCGTAGTAAACAAATCCGTAAAATTTTTTAATCTAAGTTCAAAGGGCAACCGATACTTTTAATTACTTTGTTCAGTAACGTAGCATACTTTATTTTTGCCTTACCAGACTTTCATGGACCGCAAACGAACATGCAAATTAGAAAGGTGCTGGTTTGGAGTGGGGGGGGGGGGGGAGTTCTGGAATTGAAGAGCGGCATTATGGTTAGGCCTACAGGCGGCAAGTGCTTAAATCCGGCCCTGCAGCCGTCATGGAGTCCTTAAGTCACTGGCCTCGAGTCGAACCGTGGCTAAGAGGTCTGTTATAATGACTTTGTATAGGTCTCATATCCTGTCCTGCTCGGACTTCCACCTTCCTTTTCTGCTGAGCTCAAAGGGTGCATTGCAAATGGTCCAGGTGGGCGTGAACGGTTGTTGGCGACGGGTTGTTTGCCCTCGACCTCAGTTCCAGCTCTGGTATTGAACCGAGAGAGGTTCGCTTCGGATCAGGGCCAAAGAGAATCTGACTGCCCTCTGTCTTAGAGCTATTGCAAGGGGATTTACTGATCCAGTGGCTAGGCCGCTGGTTCGCTACTCCACCTTGGGCGTGTGGGCTCTCAAACAGTTCGGATCCTTGGGTTTGGGTGCCACTCTGCTGCAGCAGAAAGGTCTGGGTGCCTTCCCCGCCTCGAGGCTACTGAGTGGTGGCCACCCTTGGTCCAGATGTGGGGAAGTGCTGCCTCTTCTCGGTTGTCAGGAGTTGTTAGTGGCTGACCCAGACTGGGTGGAGATTTATTGCGACGTATCGTTTCATGCTGGGATTGGGAAGAGGGAGCGGTGGTGTGTGTTCCGAGACTCCGTTTTGAGTACAGCTATTTTCTTCCGCTCCTCCCATCGGCATTTATCGGGGAGCTGGTGGCTCTCTCGATTACTGTAGATGTGGGGCTGGATCTACAGTTGAGGCAGATCCGAGGGCTGTCGGACTCCGCTGCAGGGATTCGGTTCCTCCAATCGGCGTTCAAACAGTCGGATGTGAGCCACCCCTTAGTTGTCGAAAGTGGTTTGAAGTTAGTGAGTGCCTAAGTGAGTGAGGGTTGTAGTTCATTGAGTTCCAGGGCACTCGGGGCACTTTGGGAACGAAGTGGCGGACGGCTTAGCCAGGTGAGGTTTTGAGGATAGGCAGAACACTGTGACATTCCCGGTAACCCCAAGGGACCTCCTGCCAGTCCTGATGTGGATATCCACAACGTACTGGCAGGAAGAATGGGAATGCAGTGAGCTTGGGAGGATTCTCTACGCCATCCAGAGAATCCGGTGCGGGGTGCTTAGTGACTGGGACGCAGACATGGGTGATATTCTTGGGGTCTCCCCGCACAATGTTGGTACTACAGCTACCTTGCAAAATAACCGGAAGGTCTGTTTAGGTTGTTTAGATAAGGGTCGTGATTGTGTAGACGTAAGTGATTTAGATAGAGCGAATGATGTAATGGTCCATAGGCTCTTGTAAGTAAATAAAAGTAAAAGTAAAAAAGTGAGGTGAAATCCGATCATGTGCTCCTCGCCTTTTTATTGCACCATGTTGCACTATCGTAACATTTGATTTAGTTAGCCTCTTCGCTGCCCCCGGCTCACCTCCCCAGCCTCCCCACCCCTCACCTATCCATTTGCTGTAAATTCTCGCGTGCAAACGAACTCTAATAAGCACTGTCTCCCGGCCGTGATAACAAAATTAATAGGTTAATTCTTTATTAGGAACCAAAATGAAATGATCCGGGTTTTCGCATAAATCTTTAATTTTTAAAACGTATTGTGCTAAGTCTTTAATTCAAAGACCTTCAAAATTAGACGCCAACATGACTGGACAAGGCTTTGGAAAGCTAGTCCTGTTTCCAAATTGATTTCCTTACGACCGCTAGTACTATGACTACCTGCAACAATGCAGAGTCGACTACGAATGGATTGTTAATGAGCTCCCCACGCGCTAAATCTAGACACACACTAGTGTGTTGCATTCAGTAACACATGGGCCAAAGCATGGGCGGAACATGAACATGAATTATGTAGTGGTAACAGTCTTTTATTTTACAAACGAGTTTGGGCAGGGTATGCACTACATAGATGTAACATTCCAGACCCATAATAAGACAGCGTAAAAAACCAACAAATTAATTGAGCAAAAACGGCTTCGATGTTTAGAAAGTAGCATTGGAATGGAAGTACCACAACGGAATTCACAGCCGTGAAGGTACACAAATTAAAAAAAAAACAGATTAGAGTACACTCGAACAAAACTAACTATAATTTGAAATCGAAAAGGTTGGTTACTTCACACTAAATATACGCAAACACACACAAAATACAAACACAGAAACCTCCCTTCCGTAGAATCACAAGAATTAAAACTTAAACTCAGAGACAATTAGGAAACAAACCTCTTAAACAACACAACGTCTAAAATACTAAAAAAAATTAGAAACCTACACATGCATACAATGAACACATAGTCACACGAAACATAACTAAAACATTACCTAACAAACAAAAACGCACATTTGAAACAGAAATTTAGTGTATTTTCTGACATTACCAGTGAGTAAGTAACATTGTTTCCTGGAATTGTAGTTCAAACTATAGTTCGAATCGTTAAAGTGAATTTTACGGATATTTTTTATTTGTGCATCTTCATAGTTCCACGGATATACAAACTCTAATAGATTTTTTGGCTAAACGGAAATTCGTTTTTTATTCAGTTAATAATGTTGGGTCATGTGCCTTATCACCTAGTTGAGGACGCACTCTGGCGTTCGTCCAGTTACTTATGACACATAAGGTTCACCATTATTAAAATTAACTGCACTAATGACAACCACGTGTAGACTGATATTCCTCTTCAAACAATATATATCTCATTTTTGGTTTGCTATATTACCAGTTCATTTAATTCTCCCTACCCTCCCCGTTCCCAAATGCGGAGTGTCCATTTATTCGTCATAAAAACCCTCTCACCATCACGTGTGTCTTACCACCTTTCAGTAACGACTGCAGAAGCACTTAGCAAACGTCTTTTATCGTAATTGGCTTCAGCCCCGAAGGGAGGCCAGACATTATAAGACGACTAGCTGGAACCCGTGCATGCTGCACGGTGATTGAATTTCTTGGAGTCAGCCTCTACCGGTGTTTCGTCTTGTTAGTAAAGTAACTGGTACGTTCAGTTTCTGCCCAACTTACACACACTCCCCAACCCTGCCCCTGGTCTCCCGACGGGGCCCCGCCCCCCTAAGGCCGGGCACGCCCTCCGGCAGTGTAGGGTTTATATACCGCCCAGCCCCTCCTTCAGAACTCTCGGTGTTTGTTGTGCTCCCCCCCCCTCATCTCGAACATCCTGCCACCCCACACCCCACTGCACGCCCTCCGGTGCATCATGGGGTTTTTCAATTTCTTTCCCTGCCCCCAAACCTGCACACCCCGTTCCTTCCAGGCCCCCCGACCACCCTCCAACAGTGTCGGGTCTGTATACCTCCCTGCCTTTCTCCCAAGCCCCCCTGGTGTTTGGTTATAAATGTAATAACCCCCAAAAAACCACCCATCCCCTCCCGGCACCTACCCGTATTCCCCCTTCTGCTCGATGCGCACATTCAGTAAGCACTTATTGTGATCTCCTTCTCATCCCCCTTCCTTTCCCCTCTTCCCCTCCGCTATTGAACTTTGTGAAGGGTGGACCCGAGCAAAGCGAGCAGCATTAGCAGAGCGTGCAGCATCCTCGTGTCCAAACAAAGCGAAAGCTGGTTCGAATCCCACGTCTGACCCATATAATCCTTAAAAATAGTATCCGAAAATAATTCATGCAACTGAAGGTTAACAAGACATTTCGTCGAAATTTTGGCACAGCCCCAAAAATGACGCATACTTGAGTTTTATTGAATTCTTAAAATAATTCTATCACTGAGTAAATCAGCATTCAGTATGCAAACACCTGCTGTATGTTAATGTCCGTGGTTGTTTCCGTCAAGTTTGAAATAATATCTTTAACAACAGAAGAAGGCACATAGGGGTAATAATTGTTGCTACTTTGAAATAATTCCGTTCAGCTCTGAACGCCTGCATCCACGAAATAAATATACCATTCTATCGTTAATATCTGCAAATTTCGAGCAGGCCTCGAAATTAAAAACGTAGCTTAGTTTAGTTTAAAAGTATCTAGACAAACGCTAGTGTGTCGCTGCCAAGTAGACGTTTTATTGTTGTTGGAGCTTAATTGTTAGAGTGTAATTGCTGTCAGATGGCGGCTCACTAGCAGACTGTGTCTTTTAACTGAAACCAACTTATACGTGATTTCAGCATACTGGTGTAAATTCCCCATGCGGTAGAAATCTTTGCAAATCGTTTGAATCAGGTGTCTTGGGTCCAGTAACAAAGAAAAACTCAACACGAAAATGTGGGAACGTGTCCTTCATGGAGAGAAAGTGTCCTCAATAACGTTGATTTGTGTTACTGGTAACTAGTAACTAGTAACTAGTCCGCAGGCTCCCATGTTAATTCTCATAGGGTATAACGACACGTCTACAGCTCATTAGGGAAAGTTGCCAGATCTAAATTTCGGCAGACAGGTAACGCGTCATATGGGGAAGTGCCTTTTTCTAAAATGGGGGTTGCAGCTAGAAGCACGTGGTCCTGAAGTGGCTCGTAAGTGCAAAAGTATTGTTGTAACCATTGTTTGTATTGTCATCCAACAGTATATTATAACATGCTTAAGTGTTACAGGCTTATCGTTTCAGTACCTGATTGTCAGAATTCATTGTTGTTGCAAATAGGTGGTTCACGAAGAGACGGAGTATCTTTTATTGCAAAGGTTTGGTCGGTTTTTTTCCCACCAAATCCAAATCGTTTTTTTTTTTACGGTACGCGAATTCAAAATAAATTATATGCCCCACGACCCGAATAAATTTCTCATTACTGCTTCAATAAGACACAGGGTATCTTTTATTCCGTAGGAATTAATTAGGTCCTTGCAATTATCATACTGTTACGCTTGTTATTAATTTATTTGGAATGACTATAGCAAATGTGAAAATTATGAATGAGAACATTCATACAATAAAATACCTCCAGACAAAAAAGGTAGGGGTGACAATTACACCGTAGGATTTTTTGTACATTCGCAGGCCTATGAAAGTCGTGATATCCACCCAAAACCAAAACTGGTAAGAGAAGCCGCCAAGTTTACAAAAAGGGTCGGCCTTTCAAAGTAGTGATATCATTCAACCAGGGAAAGGCCGCCAAGGTTAATCCTATTAGCCAAGTTAATCGC
>JAHWFP010240483.1:48785-59005 GCA_023313725.1 Lithobius niger
CCCCCCCCCCCCCCCCACGAAATAGGCTGCAAAGCTGCAAATGAGTATATATTTATCACGCTTACCACGTCGAGTTTGAAACAAGAAAATGTACTTTCGTTTTCCCCAATTGCATGAATCAGGTCATTAAATATTATGAGTCATCAGTTCCTAATACAGGGGAGTAATGAAGTTTAAGTTGCAAGGCCAAGTCACAAAGATCAGGGCCGGATTAATCGCTTATGTGCTGCTCTGGGCACTGCTGTTTAATTATGCGCCCCCCCCCCCCAACTTTCATTTCCCGAAGCATATGTTTAAATCCTAAGAAACAGAAATGGTGTGTTATTTGAATCATTACTTTTAATTGATATAACTTTACTAAGGTACTAAATTCGGTGTCATTTTAGTGCTTAACTAAAATTGATTAAAATAAACTGAATAATTCAAATACCGCACCGCTGACCCTAAACCCCAACATCCCACCACTTTCATAATTTCTTTCTATTTATTTAATTTCTTTCAATGTTACGGTACACTTTACTCTTGAAAATTTGTCAAAGACTTCAGCCATATTTTATTTCATGAACAGAGGTACTTCGAATTGACGTCAGAGACAGGTTGTTATTCGAGGCTGGGTATATTAGTTCTCAGTTGATTTTTTTTATTGTTTTCTGGCTTTTTTTTTTATTGTTATTATCGTTACCCTGCAGCGTTGCTAGCAGGAATTGTCAAGACAATGCGAATAGCTGTATTAACGTTAGGATGTGACGATTCTACTTCATTATAGTTGATAACTTGAAGCATATCGTGAAGAGTTCGAAGACATCTTTTTTTTTGTAAGCCTCTACTTAAACGCGTAAAAGTTTGCGAACCGCACATACTCATCTGCAGGTAGCGGTGATGCCCCTAATAATAGTGATGCCCTGGGCACGTGCTCAGTTTGCCCATTGGTAAATCCGGCCCTGACAAAGATGACGGATTAACGGTAAATGGAGGATGTCAGCCTATCACTCCGCTGTAGTAAAACAGTGTTTTTAATTGTATAATAATTTCAATTTAAAGAAACACAATTTTATGGTAAAAAAAATGAACATCACACAAACAATTGAAGCATATAAATTTCATTATTAGTCGCTTTATAAATCTAAACTTTATTTACTGTCTATTAATTCGAACTACTTTCAGACTGTGTTTGCGTAACCCTACTCGGTATGTAGTACTTGTGAGGGTTTTTTCCACTTCCGCCGATGTAGTGAAAATGTAATTTAGTGCGAAACTAGTCAAAACAGGAAGAGCACAGAGCTAAACGAAAGATAAAGGAGTGTCCGATTTGAAATTACTTTGATTGTCAACGAAACGCCAAATGAAGTCGCCTGGTGGTTAGATTGTTCTTGCTATGGTTCTAGCCGAAACATCAGATAAATTTGTACAGAACAAAACTTCCTTCCAAGTTTTCGTCAATTGAAGTCTATGTAGACACACGCTAGTGTGTTGCGCCAAGTTAGGCAACAAACATCACGTCAATTCAAGTATCGAGGTTGTAAACCATTGTAGCGCAACGCCATTGCGTCAGTGTCTTATGTCTTGAAGCATAGTTGGGAACATTTCAGATACTTAGGGAAAAATAATTATGCGGTAAAAAAGCTTAAATTGTGTTGAAATCGTGTGCAATGAGCCACCTCACAAAAATTAACTCGTGTAGGAATGCCAGTTAAGCTGCTTTCAATGCAAAATCTGACCCTCAATAACGTTGTAATTGTGTTACTAGTTACTAGCTACTAGCTAGCTACTCCGCTCATCCCATGTTAATTTCCATAGGGTGATTATTCATCGATACCGAGATAACGGGAAGGCTTCCAGCTATGAAATTGGGTGAATGGATGCAGTACAATACGAACTACGTACCTTTTATGGTTTGGAGTTTGGGGGCGTAACGGGAATGGCGTGGGAGGGCGCGTAAGTACGAAAATATTGTTTTAACCATTGTTAGTATTGTCGGCATCGTCTCTCATTGGATGGCCTAAGTTTGGAAATTGAGAACGTGTATACGGACGTGCGTGCCTAGACACGCACTAGTGTATCACGATAAATCTAAACAACGTTGCTAAGAAATTGTATTCACGTCCAATTCACGAAAAATAAACCAACTGTAATAACAAAGTCAAAAACTGGTAAAGAGACCACCAAGTTTTGGTTTTACCAGTTTTACCAGTTTTGGTTTTTGATATGATACCAATTAACTCCATAAAGACCAAGCAAAGAATCAAAATTGAAGACTAAGTTGCCGGTTTGATTTGCTAGTAGCTCTTTTCCTCTTTTTCAGTTCTCAGTTAATTTAGTTAATTCTCAGTTAAGAAACGTCATCCACCATTTGAAAAGTAAGCAACAATACTTTTCAAACCTAAATTGTCTGTGTTAGCTAGCGTTAATTTAATAAAATAAAAAAATAAAATTAATTCATCAGGGAATTTAATTTATAAACAAAAGGTATAAAAAAAACGGAATTTTGGTAACAATTAGGTTTTAAGACCTCTCATGCTAATGTATTTTACGAAAAGCATCCAAAATTTGCTAAACAATGCATTGCAAACGTGTCTCGGAGAGCCGAAAATAGCGTAAAACGATTCAGCTTCCGGACCCCGCTGGGGGAGCTTTCAGCACTCCCCCTGACGCCCTAGCTGGATTCGCCGGGCTTCTATTAAAGTAGCACATATTTTAACACTAAATTTTCATTTTCTCCCCCCCCCCACTGGAGTTGGTTGGCACTACTACTATGTCTCCCCCCCCCACCGCAAATTTAGAAAAATCGACGCCCTTGAAGACTTCTCTTAAACTACCTTGCGTAGGCTTCCTATATTGGCTAAAGGGAACAACTTCAAAACCAGTACAGCAAGGTGAGCAAAAAGTTGATTTAGTTTGTTTCAACACTGTTGTGGCCGAAGTATCAATTCAATAAAAGTAAAAAATACTGATTTTATTCTATAAAACATAATTATTTACTTTGAGGAAAATATACACTAGCATCATAATCGCATGACTGTTATTTTTTATTTCAAGTATTCTTTTTGTAGTTGCATTTTAATCACTAGAAGTTACGTTCACTTAAGTGGATCTAGACACACGCTAGTGTGTCGCCGCCAAGTAACAGTAGATCATCCCATTGTAGACATCCGATTGTTAAAAATTGATTGTTAATGATAAAAAGGCGGCTCACTAGCAGACATGTGTCTGTTAGCTGTAAGCAATTGAAAGCATAATTTGGCATGTTGAGGATAAATCCCAAAGCGACAGAAATGTTTCAAATTGTGGAAAATGTAAGGGGAAGGATCAGAGATAAAGAAAAACTAAAACTAGAAAAAGGATGAGTGTCCACCAACCATAGAGAAAAAGATGCGTCAATAACGTTGTTTTTATATTACTGTCTAGCTAGCTAATAAGATTTTTCCCATGTTAAATCCCATAGACTTTTTGCTCATGGCTAGCGCAAAATTGAGAAGGCCTACGTACCTGAACTTTTGCACACGGATGCATAGTGATCTGAGGATGGTCCTTTTGTTGGTTTGGGGGTTGTAGGGGTCAGGACAAATGCGTGGGAGGGTTTTGACATTCGCCACCGGCGAATTTAAATTTCGTTTCTTTTCCAAGTTGCAACCAAAGATTTTAAGCAACAATGGCTTGAACAATCAAGACTGGTCCTTAGATTTATTGTAAAAGCCTGGACGAACTAAAAACTGAACTGTAACAAAGGACAAAATAAAGAAACATTAACGTTGCCGTGGATTGCGTAAGTTAAAGGGATGCGCGTTAGATGATGGTTACGCAACAATACGAGCATACACGAGCTAATGGGTTTTTTGTTAAAAACCCAAAAATTAATTGCTTCGCATTCTGCTGTTTTAGTAACAACGACCTTCGGGAGTTTCTGCATGACTAAATGTGAACGAAATCTTGAAAAATTAAGGGGAAGGTGAAGGGCTAAACAAAACAACTGAAGGGGATGCGCTGATTGAGTGAGCGAAGCGAATGAACTCAGCGATTGTTAGTCAGTGTGTGCAAAAATGGGATTGAAGCATCTTAAACAGACGGTGTAACCTTATGTACGTTCACAGGCCTATGAAAGTTGTAATATCCACCCAAAACCAGAACTCGTAGAAAAACCCGCCAAGTTTCCAAAAACGATCGGCCTTTGAAGGTAGTGATATCATTCCACCAGGGAAAGGGCACCAAGGTTAATCCTATTAGCCAAGTTAATCGCACCGAATAATACTTTGGACGTTAAATGAAAACTTGAAGATTGCTACCGCTAGTAGCAATCTTCTAGTTTTCATTTAACTTTCGAACTATTAGTAGGTGCGATTAACTTGGCTAATAGGATTAACTTTGACGCCCTTTCCCTGGTGGAATGATATCACTACCTTCAAAGGCCGATCGTTTTTGGAAACTTGGCGGGTTTTTCTACCAGTTTTGGTTTTGGGTGGATATTCTATAAAACATATTTACTTTTGAGGAAAAAATACACTAGCATCATAATTGCATGACTTTTATTTTTTATATCAAGTATTCTCTTTGTAGTTGCATTTTAACCACTAGAAGTTACGTTCACTTAACTTACCGAAAACAGTGTTAAATGCTGGACAATACCGAAGTACCGTAACTAATTAATGAACCAAATCACTCAACTTGATTAACTCGATTGCATTACTACGTTCCTAATAATTTCCAATATGTAGTGTTTAAAGCTGGTCAGTGCTGAAATAACTACCACACACCTTTAAAATAGTCTCGTCACCATGCTGCCTGGATGAATAAGCTTACTCTCGAATAAAATTCTCCGTTATCAGCAATTGACGAAATTAAAACTTCAGGTCAAAAAGCTAGGCCTGAAAACTGAAAATTAGGCCTAAAATCACGAGTCGCTTGTTGGCTTCGTCAGCAATACTACATTATGACGTGTCACCCGCCACTTTGCTCGCGACCACTGACATATACGTGGCGCTTCCTTCAACGCCGAAAACTGGAGCTGCGTTCCGGGAGGTGCACCGTGTTGCGTAAATGAAGAGGCTCACTGCCCAACCCAATTCTCCATTAGCTGCTACTTACAAAATTAACTCGGCAGGTAAAAATTTGGCCTAAAGGCTGACACTTATTCCTAAAACCTAAAATAGGCCTAAAAGCTAATACATTTTAAACAAGCAATTGTGATGGTTACTGCTTTTAAATTACATGCCAGAGATCGCTGTTGCAGTGGGTAACAAAGGTCTGCACCTCAACATACACGGAAGTTGTGGAAGTGTACGGAAGACTGGTTGCGATCAGGTAGTTGCTGTAGTCGCTTGTATCATTTTAATTATAGCCCGATTTTGAACTTGTTCTTTCGACAAACAAGGGAAAATGAGACCTTGTATTGTTGAGAGCTGATTTTGATGAATGATGGGATGGATGCAGACTGAGAGCAAGTGCATGTTGGGATGAATGCGAAATGAGACCAAGTGCATGATGGAATGGTTGCGGAGTGAGACATTCCTTCCCCCCCCCCCCACCCGTCACAAACTACCAAATAAATACGGATACAAACCTACTATTTACTTTGCCTTTTGGACCTATATGTCAGACTGCCTGAACGGGGAATCGAACCCACGACCTTTGAAATCAAATGCCGAGGTCCTACCACTGAGCTATACTGACACGAACAAAAGAAAGGTCAATAATAGGCAGTATTTAACACGCACACATATACATGTAAACATACACTTTTCCAATCCCTACAGGAGGGACGCTTGATTGCGTTGCCACATACCAGTGAAGACGAAAGGAACACGCAATAAAGCACGAAACGACCCATCTTGAGCCCATTGGCTTTCCGTCATGTTTTATATCAAACTACCAAACTCGCGTGCCGTATACGTACAGAATAGCTACATTCCCCCCCCCCCCCCCCCTTCCATACTAAAAGTTGTAACACTGCTTCGCACAAATCATTTTTGAATTTATTTTTAATTGGGCCCGATTTTTTTTTAGTTTTTTGGTATATCCTATAGCTATCCACCCCAAACCAAAACTGGTATAAGAGAAGCCGCCAAGTTTCCTTTGAAAGTAGTGCTATTATTTAACCAGGAAAAGGCCGCCAAGGTTAATCCTATTAGCCAAGTTAATCGCACTTGCTAATAGTTCGAAAGTTGAATGAAAACTAGAAGACTGCAACTAGTGGTAGCAATCTTTAAGTTTTTATTCAACGTCCAAAGTATTGTTCGGTGCGATTAACTTGGCTAATAGAATTAACCTTGGCGGCCTCCCTGGTTGAATGATATCGCTGCTTTCAAAGGCCGACTCTTTTTTGGAAACTTGGCGGCTTTTCTTTTACTAGTTTTGGGTGGATATCACAGCTTTCATAGGCCGGTGAATACAAAGAATCACACATCTCTACATTTTTTTGTGTGGTGGTATTTTATGTCTATAAATTTTCTCGTTCATAATTTTCGCATTTGCCATCGCCCAGTTAGCCGTTACATCAGCCAATTTGACACGGTTTGGTTTATTGTATGCCCGTGTTTCACATGCTTAAGTTTGTGCAATCTCATTTTTGAGCCTACTGGCTAACAAACGCTGATTTTCGTTCGCTTCTCTCACTCAATCTGCGCATCTTCCTTCAGTTGCTCCTCCCGAGGTTAATTTTAATCACGCAATGAAGATGGAATTGCTCACTTAATGACAATTAATTTCATCTACTTGGCTGATCGTCTACTTGGTGGCATCACACTAGTATATGTCTAGCGTAACCATCAAACTCGACACATTACTAAGACATACTTCTTTGAAAAAATTAATTTTTTTCCTACTTGAGCGGACCCTGTGGCTCACGATCTGCATTGTGTTTCACATGTTCCTGGCAATGATAGATTCCTAGTCTCTTGCCTGTTGCAACTTCCGTGGTTTATTTACAATGATGTTTTCACGTACCTTAGCAATCACATACTATAATAATCACTGATCACATAATATTTCACTTTTCAAATATCACATAATATAAAACTCACTGAAAGATAGTCAACCAG
This sequence comes from Lithobius niger, assembly GCA_023313725.1. Lineage (NCBI taxonomy): Eukaryota > Metazoa > Arthropoda > Chilopoda > Lithobiomorpha > Lithobiidae > Lithobius > Lithobius niger. The sequence continues at coordinate 55,817 of JAHWFP010240483.1, forward strand.
CAACCAAGGTTAGTTTATTTACCATGTCGTTGAAACAAACAATTCAATAATTGTAATTATTACCATACTTTGCCCGTTTTCATTGTTGTAAGTGTGCACCTAGCCACTTCCAACAATGGTGAGCGTGCTCGCCATAGTTGTAACAAAGGTGGGCGACTTATACTGCACACTTATAACGCACACTTTTCTTGATGTGATAAGATAACTAAAGTTTCAAGGTCAATTCTTTCTCTTTCTTGCGCTCCTACAATCTCCGTATCACTTATTGTAACTGCGTTTCCAACCTACGTCTGCCTCTGTCAAAACCCCGATTTCTTTCAGATTAGGCACATAAGCTACCCTGCTATTACTTGCTATCAAATGAAACAGTGAATGTACATACCATGAATGAATGACTGGGTGTCGTTGTTAATCCATGATGGCCGCCATTTCAAAATTATGCTTTTCATCGTCCGATTTCTTTCAAATTTGGAACGGAGACGAAATACTTGATTCAAACTGAAACAGTGTATGTACGATTATCACTAATAATTGCAAGTAGCCGCCATGCCCAAATCCAACGACATTTCGTGACGAACCAAACAACAGCTAGGCCTAACCCCTCCCCCCCTCACCAGCTACTGCCTTACTTTGCACCAACATCTACTCTTAAAAATGAACAAATCTCGTGCAACCCTAATGATCCCAAAGAATACGCTCTTCCAAAGTTTGCTCAAAGCGACGCTAAAGGAGAGTTCATAAACGGGGGGTGGGGGGATGTTCATCAAACGTGTTACCATCTGTCATGGGGGTGGGGTATGGCGACATACTACGTAACAAAGAACGAACTTTCGCGAATTTATTTTTCGCTTATTTCTTTTAACTATTTTATGTAAATTCTTACATTTTTTACATTGTAATTTATTTTTCTGACTTCTGTTTTTTAAGACTTAATTTTTTTGTATGCGCCTTACACCCCTAGGTATATGTACAGCTTACAAACACGAATTCATAAAAAAAACAATAACAATTGTAACAACTGTATAGTTTTTTGCTGGGGGGGGGGGGCAGAAATTTTTATATAATTTCTTGGGGGAGGGTCAAGCCAAGAGTTACACCTGCATTACATTGGAGAGAAGGGGGTCTAAATTGCTAGAACAAAGCGTTCCGCAAATTATGAACGCTCCCTAATGGTGCAATAAATGCAGACAAATCATTAAATAACTGCTGTCAAAGCGATGTAAAGTATGGTAATAAAACAGTTATAGCATGGATTTTGCAACAATGGGCCGGTATAAGTGGTTTAATGCAAACTTTTGGTGAAGCTACGTCCTCAGAGCTCTGCAACATCCTCGGAGCGATTCCACAGCTTCTCGTACGTCGCTTCACCAAAAGTGTGCATTAAATCACTTATACCGGCCCATTGTTGCAAAATCCATGCTATCCATGTTAGGTGCGGTTGTTTGCTTGTTTAGTTCTTTGGTCTTCAACGGTTGTTTGGTTTTCCAGTTGTTAAAGTTATAGTTTTAAGTTAGGTTAAGCTAGTTAAGTAGGTTAGTTTTGAGCGCATGATCTTTGGGGTCTTCCAGCTCAATAAAGTCAAAGTCAAAGTCTATAACCATTACGAATATTTATTTTGTTAAAACTCGAGTGAATTGTTGCGGTACATATGTGCTGAAACGGTGCGCGTATAACATCTAACATGTTATAATAGAAGTGGCGCGTACATGAGAAATTATTGTTGTAACCATTGTTTGTATTGGATATCAATACAAACAATGGTTACAACAATAATTTTTCATTTACGCGCCAATTCAGGGCCACGTGCTTCTAGCTGCAACCCCCATTTTACAAAAAGGCACTCCACCGTACTACTCTTTACCTGCGTGCCAAAATTTATACATGCAAACTTTTCCTAACAAGCTGTAGACGTGTTTTTATACCCTATGAGAATTAACATGGGAGCTCTGACCTTAGCTAGTAGCAGTTGCTAGCTAGCTAGCCAGTAACACAAATCAACGTAATTGAAGGCATGTTTTTCTCCACAAAAGACACTTTCCGTGACTTTAATGTTGTGGTATTCTTCGTTACTGGACCCAAGACACCTGATTCCAAAGTTCTCCAAAGATTTCTACCTTATGGGGAACTCACACCAGCGTGCTGCAATTATGTATAACCTCGTTACAGTTAAAAGACACAGTCCGCAGTGAGCCGCCATCTGAAAATCAAAGGGTTCAAAGGGTTTAACGAGCGTCAACCACTCCTGGTCATCTGCCCGAAGCCCTAAGGCCCTATGTCTGCAACAGCCAGATTCCCAGGCAGTCACCCACCCAAGTATCAATCCCGCCCAAATAATCCATCTGAAAATAATTACACTTTAACAATTAAGCTCCAACAACAATAAATCATCTACTTGGCGACGACACACTAGCGTGTGCCTAGATACTGCAAGCTTACCCATAATGCGCCGCTCCTGCAGAAGAAACAAATTTGCACAACAGCAAAAAGTGCAAGGAATGAACAACACGCGTCTGCCACAATTCCTGAATCAATACCTTTAAAATAATTTCATTATCAGAGGTTTCTGACATACTATCAGTCATTGCTATCGATAACCCTTTTTTTTTAACATTAAATAATGAGGTATAAAAAAATATGACCGCTATTTCATGTGGGTCCTAAGCGTCAGTCGAAACCTCCAACCTGAAGAGCAAAACAGAAATTGCTTTGACCTCTCGAACAAAGAACCATGTAAGGTATGTTTCATTCTACATGCAAATTGGAGCGGTTCAGAAGAAGCTGAAGAAGCACCTCCATATAAATACGCTGGGAGACAATTACAGTTCAGATATTGAAGTAAAAGGAAAACGCTCCACGGTTGTATGTTGAAATGGGATAACCAGAGAAGTACGCACGTAAATAAAATAAATGGCAACCAACGTTTCTGTACTTACAATGTCCCGTTATCAAACGTAAGTATAAAAAAAGGACGATTAAGCTTGAGCTTCTAATCAACAACAGAGCAATTGAAAAAAAACCCGCTGATGTAAATGAAATTAGTAGCGTCCTACATACTGGTAGCAAAGTTAAAGAAGAAATAAAAATAACAAGAACACAACTGTGATCTATGGAGCTTGATTTTGTACGGCATATGTGATAGCACATATTGTTGTTGAAAATTTGCAAGCTAAGGATCGAATGTCCGGGGGG
>JAHWFP010240483.1:59105-75216 GCA_023313725.1 Lithobius niger
GACCAACCTCCCCCTCCGCCCCAAAAAAGAAGAAAAATGTAAGATTTTCTTGTATGGTGGGAAGAAGAGTAATTAGTTTTGACGTATTTATGCTAAATTTTTTGGGTTTAAATAACAGTACACAGTTTCTGTTACCAGCACCCTAGTTTTACTTGTCGGGACGAAATAAAAAAACACAACTACAACAACCACAAAAAACGCTGTTCTACACATATTTTGTGACGAGGCCCTGTGGTAATCAGAATGATCACAATGTTTAGGAATTCTTATTGTTGTTAGAAATAAATGTAACTTATGGCTATGGTCTTTGATGGGAATGCTATGCATGCAAACCGACTGAGGGCTGGTGGCTGAGCTGTAGCAGGAGATTGTTAAAAGTGTAAAACATTAACACCTCCAATCTCATTGCACGAATGTGAAAAATAACTAGCACACTATGACGAGTAAGTTCTTCAGCACATTTGTTTGTTTTGAGTTTCGTTTTGCCATTTCAAGGATTTTAATCTGTCTTACCTTTTTTGTTTTTAAGGTTCCTCAGATCGTGAAAAACTCGTTAAAAAGTTAAAACTGAAATTTTGAATTAAAATGCAAAACTGCCTAGTGGCATAGCGCGCCGCAAAATTAACGGCGGCGGGCAGCGGCAGCGTGGCGAAATTATTTTTCATGTGCTACGGCGTGCGGAATATTGGAAAAATCATCGGCGGCGGCATGGCGTGGCGTGGCATGGTGGCGCACGGGTCTACGCCGGGAGGTCGCGCATACGCAAGGCCGGCTGAGATAAGTGTTGATCCAGGAAGCAGCTACTATCTCAGGTGGCCTTGTGTATAGAACCGCGATCGTTTCTTCTAGTTGCTGTCTAGCGAGCCTAACGAAAATTCCACATTGCCATTTGTAGCATAATACACTCGAATACAATTTTTACGTTCGGAGTAGTCCCACTTACGTTTCATAATAAGTATTCACTAGTTTGTTAGTCCAGGTGGTCCAGAGTTGCGTCCATTCGTGGTCCAGAGTTACGTCGATTCGTCGGATCGACAACGACAGCCATGTTGATATTAGAGATAACAAATATATGACATCAGATTCAGCACATGCGCAGTCCAATTTATGTAGGAAAAGCGGTCTTGGAAAAGCCACATCCATTAAAGGCCTTATCGTATCAGACCGAAAACGGCAACTAAAATCAACATTTGACATACAAGCATGCGCAAGTTTGCTAGGCGCTGCCATCTCTACACCAAGCGGCAAAATTTCAAATTAAACGATGAGGGTTCCAAATTCTGCTAACCGATGACGCCACTTGGCAAACTTGTCGCGTCGGTATTTGTTTCGCCTTCTAGCGGAGCATTGTGGAAGGCAGAGATGATACGGCCTTTACTGTAGGTGGCTGTGTCTTGGGTGATGCGGAGTCATACCAATGCCGACTTCGCTTGCTAGCGTATAGAAGCTTGATTAGGTAAATCAAGCTCCAAAAACGGACCTAAGTCAACATACAAGGCATTGACAAAAACTTGGAAGACTAATGAAGACGCCCTGCTATCGCAGGGCGGCTTAGCTTTTGAATTTCGCTTTTTGTGAAAAATATGAACGCACATGGATGCACTTGAAGGGTGAATGAAAAAAACTATGCTAGTGACTTTAAATCATCCCCCCCCCCCCCTTCGCCTCAGGTGGGAAAGAGGTTACTTACCCCTCCCCCCAATAAAACGGTTTTTAGGCTGTAACTCCTTAACCGTCAACAAATCAAAGATATAATGTGAAACAAAAGCGTTCAGCACACAAGTCTGGACAGAAAGGTTATATACATCTTTTACGTAAAAGTAACCATTGAAGCCCAAATTCGTATTTCAAGTATATCACCCTTAATTCGCGCGAACGCGTCTTTTTTAAATTGGATGTTATAATGCTTTCCAAATTCAAAGTGCTCTTCGAGTTCTCAAATAGCCCGAAACGAACATGCTTAGAATATTCTGAAAGGTGGGGGCTATTCTTTCCATCAGTCCTAATCAAAATTGCTTAGCATAGATAGGAACCATCCTACGCCCGTGTTGCAGCAGTGAACGCTTATGGTGATTATCGAATTCAAAGTGCTCTTGCGAGCTCTTTAGTAGACCGAAACGGACATACTGCGGGTATTCCGAAACGTAATGATCTATTGTTTCAATCAATCCTCACCAACATTATGTAGCTTAGTTAGGGCCCTTATATGCCGATTTAAAGATGAAGAAGTAATGGCGTAGAGCCTAAAGTGTATAGAGATTTTCGATTTCAAAATGAACATGCATAGGATATTCCAAAAGGTATGGATCTATTCTTACTATCAATCATAACAAAATAGTTTAGGTTACACAACGACTCCTGCGCCCATTTAAATGTGAAGTAATAATAGCGTGGCGACGAAAGCGTGTGGTGATTTTCGATTTAAAAAAAATGCTTTTTCGAGCTCTTTAGTAGCCCGAAATGAACATGCTTATTCTGTTCTGAAAGTTGGTGATCTATTCTTCCCAAAAAATCTTAACCAAAATTAATTAGCGTAGATAGGGACTGCCCTACACCCGTTTAAAGGTGAAGAGGTAACTTAAGACGAAATATATTGTGATTTGAGATTTCAAAGTGGTCTTGCGAGTTCTCTGATAGCCCAAAATGGGCATGGTTAGGATATGCTGAAAGATGGAATCTATTCTTTCCATCAATCCTAACCGAAATTGTTTAGCTTAGATGGGGAACATTCTACGCTCGTTTAAAATGTGAAGTTCTAATGGCTTAGTAGCTATTTTCGATTTCTAAGTGCCATTGGACTGCTCGTATTTGTATTTGTATCTAAGCTCCACAGTATTGGATATGATTCATGGAACGAATAGATCCCAACATTCAGAATATCCTAAGCATGTCCATTTATGGTTGTTATAGAGCTGGCAAGAGCACTTTGAAATCGAAAATCACAATACGCTTTCGCCGCTACGCCATTACAACCTCACTTTTAGACGGATGTAGTAGGTCCCCAGCTAAGATAAGTAATTTTGAATATTCGTGAAAAGAATTATATACCGTCCTCTTAGCATACCCTAAGCATGTCCATTTCGAGCTATTGGTGAACTCGCAAGAGCACTTTGAAACCGAAAATCACTATAACGAACAAATTTAAAAAGGAATGCTCGTGCAAATTAAGGGCGATTTATTTGGAACACTATTTTGTGGTTCTATGGTTGCGTTTGCGTAAAAGATGTATGTAACCTTTCCTGTCCAGAATTGTGTGCTAAACGTTTTTGTTTCACATTGTGCTTTTGATTTATTGATGGTTAGAGTTACAGACAAACAACCGTTTTGGGGGTAATTTGCCACCCCCTTCCCCTCCCACCCCGGTTTTCCCAGTTTTCCCAGTTTCCCAGTTTTCGCAGTTTCCAGTTTTCCCAGTTACCCCTCAAGGCATCCATACCATATTTCATGCTTTTCATACAAAGTGAACAATTCCTTCAATTTTGTGTCCCAAGCTGCCCTACTACGAGTACAGGAATGAAGTGATAAGTCCAGAGCCTGCGGGCAGGAAATCATTCATTTTCCTATTAACAATGCGTTTTGGGTTGACTTAGTCCTAAGTTTTTATTTTTTCTTTCCTCCTGCTGGTGATTTTGATGGACAGCTTAATATGGACAGTGTTTTTTTTTTTTTTGAATGCGTCTTTTTGTTGACTTGAAAGCTCAGAGTTTGTCTTCATTATTGCTTGAAAACAGGACATTAATGTCCAGAAAGGTCCCAATCTGTTTTATTTGCTTTTGCACGTCTGTGGCTGTCGCCCTTCAACATAGGTCATGAGATCGTACCTACAGGGCACCAGAGGGCAACTGGTTTTTGCTGATATTTTTTTTTCTGATCTTCATGGGAAAAATGCTTACCCGTTTGGCTTTATTCGGGTCTTCTAGATACATAACGATTGCTTAGAATACAAACCGAGGCATATAAAAAGAAAGAAATACGGTAACATCAGGACATACGTCTGTATACCGTTTGTCCTGATGTACGTTCCGTAGAGGGTAAGCGATGAAGTCCAGATCATTGAGGATGAAAAAGTCGAAAATTAGCAATACGAATCTGTAAAAATGCTACCATGCATTTATTTTTCAATATTGTCTTTGAGCCTGCTGAGCACCGATACGATCAATACCGAATTGCCGGGCAGCAACTTGAAAATCTAATTAAAATTCAATCACTTAGTATTATTTAAGCCTCTTACTCAATTCCCGCGCCTGCAAGTTGACTGCAGCAGATCTTTTCAAAACCCGTTAGATCAGTTGATTGTCGTTCGATGTTTGGTTTAACTGGAAAACAAATAAAAAGAGATTTTGGGTTCGCATTTGTCGCTGGAGTGATTGGATCAAACGGCGGAGATCTAATTTCCCCTCTGGAACTCTAATAACAACATTTATAGTTTTGAAATTTGGCCGTACAAAGGCCATTCCACAACTATTAAATCCACAATTTAGTCCCATAAATTCAACCAGACGACATGAGCAAAAATGTTTTCTCTAAACTCACTTATTCCATTGGGAAGGTCTTGCTCCAGATTTTAGAAGATGCCATCTCAACGAATTTATTGGAGAGAAAAACACGTAAAACTGCGAGCATACGAACCGTAAAACTCATTTTACCGTTTTTTTAAAAACCTGTATAAAAACGATTTTTCTGGATTTTTTTATGTTAGTAATTTCTTTGATTTAGTTTTATAATTAAATTAAATGCGTTTTCATACGTGCTAACAGCCGCGAACATGTGTGATTGAAGTCTTTACTCCAGCAAATTTTAGCAAAACTAAAAAAAAAATGTCGCCGTAGCTATACAATATTTTTCGACGAAACTTGGCCAGATAGTGTGGAAAGTACATTTATGTCGAAAAATATACAATTCTCTGCAAGAGTAAAACTAGGGAACCACACGTAAATTTTAGTACAGCTGGCAACTGTTCACTTGTTGTTGTTTTAGTTCTACCACCGTTTCAGAAAAAAATACTGCACCTACCTAAAATCTGAAACATGATCTAAGCCAGAAATTTCCCGGCCGTTCATCCTGAAAGAACCACTTTTTCAATTGGTCGATGCATTCCGGAGATACGAGATCCTGAACGTTCAGTTTTTTTGTTTTATTATTTTTTTTAGTAGTTTAATTAAGTGGTAATGCCAACAGCAAACACCAGTCGCAACCGGAATGAATGAATGAATGGTTTATTCCGGGGCCTCGGCCCAAAGCCACGCGCCCACCTACAGAATAGTACAGCAGCATTACAGAACCAACCACAACACACAAAAAAACAGAAAAGCACAAAAAGCATAAAACCAGTCGCCGGAAGGAATCCGGACGCCAGAGGAGGAGCAGGAGCCCGTCACACACGTTGGCCCGACTTCAGAACGTAAGAGGCAACAGCCCGCAGTTTCACATGCACATTAGGTGACCTGCCAAACATTAGGAGACCCCCCATATAAGCGTCAAATGCAAGAGACGAAACAAAGTGGAACGATAAGCTAGAAGAGGCACACATGCTAGGAGAAAGTGTTCTGGGGTCTGCGGAAGACCGCATAACCAACACCCATTCGACCTCGACCAACCCAACCGAAACCGGTGAGCGGCTAGAAGGGAGTGCCCTGTGCGCAGACGTGAAATAGCCTTACTCGAAGCAAAACACAAACTGTCTAGAGGTGACTGCAAAGAGCAGTGCGGTTGGTGCACAAAAAGCTCCCTCCCTGTTGTGGCAGCAGCCCACTCCGCATCCCACACTTGCAGGGACCAGTGGCGTAGCGCAGTGCGTCTCAAATGGGGGAGCGACACGGGCACAATAAAGTTCTCTGGAACACTCATCATACCCCTGGCAACACCATCAGCATGTTCATTCCCCAGGACGCCACTATGCCCCTTCACCCACTTGAAGTTAACAACCCCCACAAGGGAAACAGCACGGAGTTTCAGGCAAATCTCAAGAAGAATCGGATCGCTCAAGTCTAAACTCAGGACAGCCTTCTTAACGGATGCTACTGCACCACGCGAGTCCGTGCAAATGGTAAAGGAAGGTAGCCCAACGTCCAGTGCGACATCAAGAGCAACCGCAATTGCACAGAGCTCACACATAGTACTCGAGTAGACTGCACGAAGACCCCTACCAAGAGAAATTTTCAACGCGGGAATCACAACACCAATCCCACCCGAGAACCTAGTACAATCATAAGAGGCATCGTAGTACACATCGCAATCCGTCACAAACTCAGTGAACACAGAGGACAGGGGAGGAACCCACAGCCACGGACAGAAGGGAGTGACACGGGAGACACTCTGCACGGACACAGTGCCAACCGTGCGAAGAGCCTCAGCAGCCCTCCCCAGAGGCCCCAGCATGGCCAACACACCTGAGGAGAGTGAAGCATAATCAAACAAGACCGTTCCAACACAGTCCCTACTGCCCCTACTAGCGTTGCGCAGGGCAAACGAGCACAGCAGCTCTATCGCCCTGACATGAAGAGGTGGCTCGCAAGCCTCAACCCACAGGGCCTGCACTGGGGTCGAAACTAGGCAGCCCGTCACGATGCGCAAGCACTCATTCACATCAGACTGCAAAGACAAAATATGTCTCTTCTCCCCGGCAAGGAACGGCAAATGGAAATCCAAAACCGCCCGTATGAACGTCTTGTAAACACCCCGAAGAGGACCACGACGAACACCCTGCATCCTCGACAACCTCTGCAGGATCGCTGACCTTGAGCGAATCCTCTCTCGCAGAGATGTAACCAGAAGAGACCACTCTAGTCTCTCATCCAACAGGACACCAAGGTACTTCACGGATTGGGACTGTGATACAAGAGTACCGTCAACAGTGATGGACAGAGGAGCAGCACGCCGGACCCTCCACCTGCTGAAAACAACGAGCTCAGTCTTGGGCGGCGCCAAAAGGAGACCCCGCGTCGAGAGCAACGTGGAAACACGAGCAACCGCAGCCTCCGCGCTCTGACAGCAGACTGCCGGATCATTCCCGGCAAACCACAGGGCTACATCGTCGTCATAGCACACAATATTATTAGAGGCTCCGACTTCTTCTAAGAAATCATTGATTGCAACAGCAAAAAGCAGCGGGCTGAGGCAACTCCCCTGAGGGAGGCCTCGGTTAGAGCTACACATATCAGACCAGAAACCGCCAACACGAGTCGAGAAGGACCGAGCACCCAGTAGAGCACAGATCGCAGTCACAAGGCCCGACCCCACACCCATCCTGAGAAGACTGTGACGAACCCACTCTACATTGACAGTGTCGTAGGCTGCTTTTATGTCTAAAAAGACCGCAACAACACACAGACCATGCATCCACGCTTCGTAAATACCAGACAAAAGAAACATTACCGCATCCTGCACGCTGCGGGCAGACCTATACCCAAACTGAGTCTGCGCCAAACAGTTGTAGTACTCAAGATGAGACTCAAGCCGCTTCACAAGCATCCGCTCGTACACCTTGCGGAGATTTGATAAGAGAGAGATCGGTCTGTAGCTAGTGACCAGCGACCGGGGCAGGCAAGCCTTATGAAGAGGCACCAAAATAGTGAAAAGCCACGCATCCGGGATGGGAGCGCCCCTAAAAATAGACATGAGGCAAGAGACACAATCCCGCAACGAGGAAGGACTCAAACAGCGCAATGCTTTGTAAGAAACACCATCTAGACCAGGCGAGCTGCCATCATGGCACTTCGCAAGAGCAGATGAAAACTCTAGCTCACAACACTCGGAACCAAAAGTGGCGGAGAAGTACCGGAGGGAAGGGCGTAAACACTCGCGAAGCGTTCACAAAAGGCGTCAGCCATCTCCTCTCCACGCAGGACTGCCCTGCACGACTCACTGTTACTATACACCCAAGTCTGAGCAGGCCTGGAAAAACCGCCGGACACTACACGCCACGCTTGCGAAAGTGAGGAAACAGAACACACACGACCACAAAGCCTGTCAGGGTACTGGTCACGCTCCTTCCTAAGAATGTACGCAGATTCCTTGACTACACCTTGGTACATGAACCACGTTTCGTCACATGGATGACGCTTCCAGCGACGAAAGGCAACACGGCGATCGCGAATGGCGCAGGAACAGGCCGAAGACCACCATTCAGGCTGCGTCCTGGACGCACTCAGGTGCCTGACCGAATTCGCCCTGTGGACCGGAAGAACGCCACTACTACGAAGCCAGGCGTCCATCACACCATTCGATACCCTCGGTCTAACACGCATCGACCCACGCTTGGGACCGCACCCACAATGAGACGCAGGCAGCAGGACGACAGGAAAGTGGTCACTGCCACGCTGGTCGTCTGAAACTACACACTGGAAATGCTTCTCCAACCCCGACGAGCACAGGAAAAAGTCAAGGACAGACTCCTGTACGACATTCTGCTGCCAGCGAGCAAAGGTCGGCATACCATTGTGCATAATACAGAGATCACTCTGAACAATTGCTCTGCTCAAGCGCCTGCCACTCGTATCCATCCTCACCGAGCCCCAGTCATAGTGGTGGGCGTTAAAATCCCCACACACAATAACAGGGCGCTGAAATTGACGAAGCCATGACTCCCATTCCGAGACAAGCCGAGATTTCTTGGCATGCACCACAACAATAGTAATCCAGCAGGAGAGCATAAATATCCTAATTGCGCACGCTTCTAAACCCGGAAACACCACATGCACCGGACACCTTACATATGGTACGGCCCACTTCACAAAAAAAGCAACCCCATTTCCATCAGAGACAAAGTCACATTGCATAGCGGAAGCTCCCTCAAACACATGCTGATTGGTCTCCTGCACACCCAACACATGCACCCGCTGCATCAACTCCGCAATTTCCTGTTGTTTACTAGCAACTCCCCTGGCATTCCAGGAGGCTATGGAATACACAGTTTGTCCGAAAGTCAGGGAACCCTACGCCAGCACCTCACCTAACCTAACATACACTCTAACCAACTCCTGCTCCTCCCCCAACGCCCACTCCCCCATCTTCAATGCTATCAGAAGTGATAACATCAGTAACAACATCAATTACACCTGCTAAATGCAAATCGTCACTTCCTACAACCATAGACACTAAACAAGGCTGACCCACAAAATCAACAACTTCACTACTAATTGAATGCACAACAGCAGTGCTGTCAGACGCCGGATCAGAAACGTCAACAACTTGAACAACATCACCACAGTAACTGTGATCAGACACAACCTCTACTGGCGTCAATCGGTCAGCAATAGCACCAACACCACTCCCACTTACCGCAACATGTTCTCTACTAACACACTCATTCCCACACTCCATAGACACACACTCTTCACCAGTGACCACTGATGAAGACTTGTTTGCACCTTTTGACCTGTTACCTCTCTTCTTTTTGCGCGCCGGAGGCGAGCTCTCTCTCTCATTTCCTACTACTGCCGGCGAAATCTCCGCTCCCTCCCGGTCGCAAACAGCTGCTTGCGGAGACCCCGATTGCTGGGCCAACGGCTCCAGAGGAAGCTGTTCAACACTAGCAGCGAGAGACGACTGGGCAGAACCTTTCATCAGCGGAGCCATGGGATGAACGGGAGGAAAAACACTAGATGTACTGGTTGGAACACTAAGTAGAACACACTGCTTCTCCTTACGGGCATGAAGCTCTTTTTGCACGAGATCTCCAGGCTCAAGACCATCCTGAGGGCGCACACAATAACGGGCCGCATCAGCAACCTCGGGCGCAACTTCAGCACGCATTTCTCGAAGATGACTACATGGACGGCGTGGGTCGTAATACGCAGCACAGGAAGCACAATACAGGCTTGCGCACACCTTTCTGTAATGGCCAGAAATTCCGCATCTTAAGCACGTGGGCACACGATCTGAGATAACAACAAGCGTGGGTATACCTCTTACATCAAAAACATCAGGCACATCCTTGATCGTCCTGAACGGTTTAAGGCGAAAAGACACAAGTCGTACTGTGGAGTCGCACACCTCTTCACCTCTCACTACCACACGCTCGAACGCATGCGACTCTAGTGTCGCAAATTCTTGAAAGGCCTCCGCCACATCAGCCGCAGTCACAGTATGGGGTAACCAATGGAGTCTTGCACTGACGGGCTGGTCGTAGACCTCGACAGGACAACCGTTGATCACTAAGCTAGAGTTATATAACTTCCTCTTCGCAGCTGGAGATGCTAATGTTACCTCAAAAGCGTTCCCAGTACGCAACGGGCCAGCAGCAACCACCTCACCCTTTCCAACAATGCTCTCGACATACAAATAAACTTGCACAATGGGGTAAGGACGCCCCTTCTCCCCGCACAACAAAACAAGGGACTTAGTCAGATCCGCCGTTAGTAGACCACCACAATACAACTTTTTCAACGCTGTCAGCTGCCGACTGTCCTTCCGCACATTGACTGCGTCACTATCACGAGATGGAAAACCTCCTTCACGCTGATTACTTCCTTTCACAGCCGCAGAAAACATTTTCACAGTACGAATAGCCCCTTGCCGCACAGCAACTTTGGAATCCGGCCCCAACTCCACAGCTCCAAGACCGCCATCTTGATCTTGACACTTGCCAGGATAAGGACGTAAGCCATGCTGAATAACATCCTCTCTTGACAAACCCCGCCGCCCTGCCTCGACAACAACATCCCCAAACACATCACCGTCCACAAAACCAACATTCAACTCCTCAGACGTCACCACTTTCGCCTCACACAAATCACGGAAAAGCGCATCCACGTCGTCCGCCATCGGTCAACCACCGACAATACTAACACACAGAAGACATAGACTGAACAATAAATAAATGCTAACAATGCTGCTGAGCCAAAAATTAATCACTCGCCCTTTGAAAAAACGGGAAGAGGATGCATCTATCTATAGACTTTACTGTAAGGTTTGACCCCAACCTCCCATGTTAAAGCTGAAATTTCGATGCTTAATTTCTCTGCTGTCTTTCAATATTTTCGACTCACATTTAACACATAAGCTTTGTTTGACTTGGTGAACGTGTGTCCCAACTTTTATTAATTTTCCGTTTGACACATCGGAGTTCTTGACTTTAGCTGGAATCGTGATTTTCATTTTTGGCTTGGACTTATTGTTGGCACGACATTCTGTATAGATCAAACTATTTGTCCTAGAAAGCTGGTTCTTAATTCATTTTACAGGTATTGCTCTGTAGATGTGCTCTTTCCATAGGGCCTTTTCTTGTTGTCAAATGGATTAGGGGCTAAGGAGCTCTAAACGACCAGATTGATTGTTTTACATTGTTTTAAACATTGTTATTATGCAACAATGCCAATTAGCTAACAAGACGTAGACTGCAAATTTAAAGGATTTGTTTCTTTATTGGTTTGTGCAAACCGTAATTGATAGAGATACAAAACATTAAAACAAACTAATAAACAGCATGGTACGCCAAAGTAGCACGAATTAGAAAACAAAAAACGAGGTCGTTTGATGATTAAGGTAAGGTTTAACTGAACCGAAGTCAAAACAGCAAAGAGACACAAATAAACTTTCCTGTAAGGTTCCATATACTGCAGTGTTGCTATGCTGTTTAGTTCACGTGAAACCTTACTGCTGTGTCCAACCATTACACACGTACCAGAGCCCAACATTTCAAAACTGTTCATGCACAAACAAAAGAAGAATAATGATGCATTTTTCTAAATTTTCAAGCACTTTTTCAGGCATGTAATATCACTATTACTCGCACGAAGGATTCGCTTGAACCCTTGAATTACAGTGCAGAGCTGTGCTAAACACACTAAGATGATTAGTTTTAAACAATTTTTAGCGATGTCGTTTAGTCAAGTACATTGCACCAATCATTAGCTGATGTATCGTGTGCAAAAGTAAAAATCATAAAAACATTTGAATTAGGGTTCGACCGAGTCCAAGTAAATATCCGGCCCGGTCCGGGTATAGCTGTTTTTGACCCGGCTCGGACTCGGGAAAAGATCGACCGAGTGCTAACAGGGTAATAATTATTTGTTGAAAAAATTAATTTTAATTTCATAATTTTATTTTGCCTTTTAGAGGAACGTACAAGTAATTGCATGCAATAGATATTCATTAAAGTGCACATAAAAAATTAAATAAATGGCAGCAATAGTTTGAGAGAATCATGTTTTTGTAATTAAAGGCGGTTGTGAACTATAATTGGAAATATCCGTTTTGAGAAACTCGTCCGAAAGGTTAGTTAAGCTATATACTTAATGTTGTTCTCACCTGTCCAGCGATAGTGTCAGAAGGTTTATAAGCTGCTTGTCCGTTTTAGTTTTGCGTTCTGGTTGCTCTTTTAATTTTTAATTTTTGTGAAACTTCATGTTTCTCGTGATTTTTAATGACGAACGAAGCACAAACACAAACACCTCAGAAACACCTCACAAACAGGATGTGCATAATAAGCAACACTAAAAACCAGAAAATAATTTGAATGCTGCTTCTTAGATCATTTTACAGGTATTGCTCTGTAGATCTGTCCTTAACATTAGGCCTTTTCTAATTGGTCCAGTGGTTCAGGGTTTAGCGAGCTCTAAACCACCAGATTGATTGTTTTACATTGTTTTAAACATTGTTATTATTCAACACTGCCATTCGGCAAAACACAACCTGCAAGAAAGTAGACTGAAGATTAAAAGGTTTGTTTCTGTGGTTTGCGCAAATTGTAATTGATAAATATACAAAACATTAACACAAGCTAATCTAAACTATATGTTACGCCAAAATAGCACGAATTGGAAACCAAAAACGCACTGGTTTGATGGTTAAGGTAAGGTTTAACTGATCCGAAGTCAAAACAGCAAAGGAACACAAATGAACTTTTCTGTAAGTTTTCAAATACGCCAGTGTTGCTGTACTGTTTAGTCCACGTGAATCCTTACTACTGTATCCAACAATTATGCACGTAAATAAAATTAAAGCCAGTTCCCAAATTTCCAAACTCTTCATCCCAAACAAAAGAAGAAGAATGTAAGAATACACACTGGACTACTAGCCCACCTTGGCTAAATTTTTTCAGTGTTCTTCAGTCGCGCCGTCTACTTTCATCACGCTACTGACGATACATATATCATTTTTCAAGATTTTCAAGCACTTTTCTAGGAATGGAATTCCATTATTACTTTCCAGGACATTTCTAGGTTTTCAAGAACTCGAACAAACCCTGAATTACCTGTCGAGCTGTACCAAACATTTGCGGGTAAAAATGGTAGAAACAATTTAATACTACAGTAAGGTTTCCCGTGGACTAACCATTACAGCAACACTGCAGTATCTTAAATCTTACAGGAAAGTGTATTTGTGTTCCATTACAGTTTTGACTACAGATCAGTTAAAACTTAGCTTAAGCATCAAACGAGTTCGCTTTTGTTTTCTAATTTTGTTTTCGTTGTATTGGTCTAATAGCTGTCTGTTTTGTGTTTTCATGAAATAACTTTTCATGACTAGAACCTAAACAAAACTTGGTTCGATAGAAATGAATACTAATTGTTTTGATTGTTTCTAACTGAGTTGTACATATTATTTTCTACATTATAATCACGGTAAAACGGAAGTGACAGAGGAGGAAGTGACGTCACAATGGGTTGGCAACTACAAGGTTGACAACAAGCAAACACAGATGCATTCTTTCACAACAAAGTAACCTATACATTTTTTTAATGAACTATTAGCATCGAGCAAGTGGTTCAGTGATATAGTGTTTCTTCACCAACACATGGTCATTCGAATCCCGTCGTAGCCTTGAAAAATGGTAATTAAGTTGCATCAGTTAGTTTGCTCTCACTAGACAGGTTTTATACCGTGGTTTTTCCTATCGTATTTCTTAAGTCATGCGAACAGATTATTTTACATTATAAAACAAAGTATCGTAGCAGAAACGAAGACAACCCCCAAAGAAGGGAAACCCCTACAATGAAAACTAGCGAGTGTGTCAATTCTTTGGCTAGAAGTTGAAATGATACGTTGTTGGCTTAAAAAGAAGTTTACATTGGCAGATTATTGCCTCGACTAACAATTTGCTCTGTGCGATCATCTCTGCTGCAGGTGTTAAATGACGTCACTAAGGACAATTATTGCCGTAAACAGTTGAAATTGCCATATTGTTACCTTGACTAACAATTTGCTCTGTGCGGTCATCTCTGCTGCAGGTGTTAAATGACGTCACTAAGGACAATTATTGCCGTAAACAGTTGAAATTGCCATATTGTTACCTTGACTAACAATTTGCTCTGTGCGTTCATCTCTGCTGCAGGTGTTAAATGACGTCACTAAGGACAATTATTGCCGTAAACAGTTAAAATTGCCATATTGTTACCTTGATTAACAGTTTGCTCTGCGCGGTCATCACAGCGGCAAGTCTTAAATGACGTCATGCACGAAGGACAGTTACTTTTCACACGATACGGATTGCTTAAGCTTCAGTGACAAACCAGGAGTGGGACTGGGGCCCTCAACGGGGGCGCTACTCCTGTTAGCCCTGCTCTTGAGAAAATAAAATATTGGAAGGGTGGGGGAGAGGGACAATGCATCTGTTACCGTTAAGCATATGATTACTCATTAACTGAATCTACAAGGTAAATGTTTGGGGGACGTTGGGTGGAAAGGGGGACCGGACCGGGAAAAGGGGACGGGACACAGGACGTAGGATGGAAGGAAAAGGGGAGTAATAATTTAGAAAAATTGCCTGTCGCAATCTCAGGCAACACCGACCGAACACTGGAAAACAACCATGGGCGAAATAAAACCCCGGGCGAAGCCGGATACATCTGCTAGTCGTCATTATAAAGGAAATTTTCAAAGCAAAAAGATGGCACCGCAAGAACCCCAACAATGAAAACGGGCGGGCGTGTTAATTCCACAGCCAGCGAAAAGTTGAAATTGTAGGGCAAATTCTTAGATTTGAGCGGTTGACCCAATACCAACCCAATACCATCTACCCATCCTATGCAGTCGAGCCATCATCATCGTTTTAAACTTTTAAACTCTTAAACGTTTACATTTTTAATTTTTTTTTTTTTTAGTTTTTAACATCGGATGGCAGTTAGTGACCACCAGGTCCTTGCCATTCCGGTTGCGTTTGCAACGAACCTACATTATTATTATTATTATTATTGACTTGTAGGTCCCTAGACTCAAGTAGTTGAATCAAGTAAAGAAGAAATTGGTACGTTCTTGCCTTGAGAAGTTGAAATTGGCGCATTGTTGCCTCGACTAACAGTTTGGTCTGCGCGGTCATATCAGCAGAAAGTATTAAATGACGTCATGCACGAAGGACAGGGATTTTTTTTCACGCGGTATGGATAGCTCTAGCCAAAGCGATAGAGTTGATAAAGTGGGGAGCAGCGGAAGAAGCGTGGACGGGTAATGATGTGTGTTGCACAGTGCTTCTATTACTGTTAACCATGCTCTTGGCATTCAAATGCTATAATAACTAAAGCGATTGAGAGAGGGGGCAGTGCGTCTGTTACCATGCTTTAACTGAACCTGAAAGGTAGGTTTTTTGTGGTTGTTTGGGATGGACACCGAAACAATTTTTACAAAATCTTGCAAAAGGAGGAGAGGTAGAGACAGTACTTAATTCAACTACTCCTCTAGTAAAGGAGGAGCTAGGGGAGGGAGAGGAAGGGAGGAAAGAATAGAAGGAAAGGAAGGGAAACGATTCAAGGACGGGAAGAATGGGAATGGGGAGGAAAAGGACAGGGAGATATTGGGAGGAAATGGGAAGGAAACGATGGGAGGAAAAGAGGAGTATTACAGGAAGAAAAATTACCTATCGCAGTCATCGTTCAGACCGTGCCACACCGACCGAAAACTGGGAAACATCCACAGGGGAACAAAACCCCGGGCAAACCCGGGTACGACTGCTAGTCGCACACAAAGTATTAAATTAATCGAAAAGTTAAGTTTTTAGTTTTTCAATTTTTGCTAAAAGCTACAGAAAATAATTTAATTTGTCATTTCTGGATTTTACCGAAACATTTGAAACTTCACTGCCTGAACATTGAAGTCAATTAGCCACATAAATAAAAACGAACAGAAAGAAGTAAGACAAATAAATATACTCCCGTTACAGCATCCAGGACGGGAC
>JAHWFP010240483.1:75616-99896 GCA_023313725.1 Lithobius niger
AAGTAAGACAAATAAATATACTCCCGTTACAGCATCCAGGACGGGACCAATGGTAGAAAGGGACTTAATTGAATGAAAGCATAAAAACTTTAAGGCGTACAGAACAGGATGTCAAGTAAAAGTTCTTGAAATAAGTGAAACAAGAAAACCTGTGTAAACTGTCGGTGGGGTGGGGGAGTTTCAGAAAGTTAAAAGAAGAGATCGGGGCATTGGAAGAATGGGACATAATTGAATGAATGCACAAGAGCAATAAAACGCACAGGGCAAAACGTAAAGTAAAAACGCTTAAAATAAATGAAACAGGAAAGCCCATGAGAAGTGTGGCACTAAGGAAAATTATAGGCCAGGCGTGGTTCCTGGTGTTTAGCTCTAGCGTTACAGCTTATGTATTACAATTTAGCAAAATAAATAACCAACATAACACGATTCAGGTTGTAAAATTAGTAGCAAGAATTGGTAACGTGGGCACTAGAAAGTTGGTCTGATTGATATTTGACGCAGGTAAGAATTTTCAGTATGGTTCTGTATTGGTACAGTATTGTTGTCGAAAGACAAATCATGAGGACCATTGACTCGTATTTTAACATCATCATGGCTGGTGAATTCTTAGTAAATGTAGCGAATGAGATAAATAAATAGATTTTAAAATAAATAGAAAAACAAAGAGAAATGTAAAAGTAGGCATCGTTTGCTTATGAAGTGAAACCTTACGAATAACGTGCACCACACTGATCATTTGCTATATCATTTGACTGATCTTTTTAGGTTCGGAAATGTGTGTCAGCAGCACAATATTTTGCAGCTATAAATATCTTAGTGTGTGGTGAGACGACGCGGAATGAGCGATTGTAGCGAGATGGCACAAAATAAACGAGCGACTCTACTAATTCAAGAAAATACTGAAGAGAAACAGCGCTGGGGTTAAAAGGTGAACAGACCGACGACCAGATTTGTTTGATATTTTGTTGCGGTTAGTATTGGCTTTCTGAATAAAAAAGCCAATACTAACAAAACGTCAAGTGTGCCGTAAAAAAAGGGGTTATATGATTGAAGTTTCAGTTTACTTGTACACAGGTAACACAGATGTACACAGATGTACACAGATAAAATTTGGGTGATTTTTAATTGAAATAATCAAATGTACAATTCAGAAAATTGCATCTTGTGCTTTACGTTTTAAATATATGATTAGTAAAGCACAACAGCACTTAAACAGATGCAATTTTCTGAATTGTACATTTGATTATTTCAATTAAAAATCATACAAATTTTATCCGTGTACATTTTAACAAGTAAACTGAAACTTCAATCATAAAACCCCTTTTTTTACGGCACACTTGACGTTTTTGTTAGTAATCCGTGGACCTTTTGTATGGCTATGGCGTCGTGTTATGCATACATTGTTTATGCATGTATTGTTGCAGGCAACTTTGAAACAATTCAACTCAGCTCTGAAAGCCTGCATTTACGAAATAAAATACGCCATTCTATCGTTTTTAGCTGCCAATTTCGAGGCACAACGTAGCTTAGTTTGGTTTAAATCTATATCGTTTAGCTGAAACACGGATTCTTTTTTTTTTTTTTTTTTTTTTTCTTTCACGATTATTTATTTGGAGCCATGGCCCTAAGCCGTACGCCCCATCTAACATTATACAACACATTATCCAAAACACTATACAAACCACTATACAGCATACACTTTCATGTCTACTTCTCTGCATCCACAATTCACGGCACTTCTCTCTAACCTCCGTTCTTTCACGAATATTTGCCGCACCCCTTGTAATAACCCAGTCATCACTCAGGCATCACCACATGGTCATCACATTATTAGTCGTCACCTCCACACCACACTAGCACCGCAGCACCATGGCACCGTGTAGTTGTAACACTGATTGGGGTTGGCCCACCTTCTCTCTCCCATTTAGGGAAAGTTCCAGTAGGCCACTGTATTCATCACTGCCTCTACCACCTTTCTCTCATCATCCATTCTCTTCACTGCTCCAAAATAGCACTGATCCGCATCACATTACAGCGGATTCTTTTATTTTGCCCTTCAACAATCAACTTTTTAGCAAAGACATAACACGTGCACGAAGAATGGATTTGGCGTTTGCTGAGTGGCATTGTTCCCTATACAATGGTTAAAACAATGTAAAACAATAAAAATGATCGTTTAGGGTCTCGTAACTCCGGAATGGATGGGGGGGTGGATGGACTAATTGAAAAAGTGGTCCCTGTAAGGTTGAAGCCCAGGGAAATTTCTGGCTCAGATCATGTTTCAGATTTTAGGTAGGTGCAGTAGTTTTTTCTGAAACCGTGTCAGCCAAGAACAAGAACAAGAACCAGAACAAGAACAAGAACAAGTGAACAGTTTTCAAATTTACGTGTGGCTCCCTACGTTTACTCTTGCACGGAATTGCATAAAAGTTGGTGTAAAGTTTGGAAAAGTAGCTACCTACTATCTGGCCAAGTTTGGTCGAAATATATTGAATAGAAACGGAGAAATTAATAGTTTTAGTTTTGCTGGAGAGAGGACTTCAATCATATATATACACGGCTATCGCCGTGTATGATACTAACGGCAACAAAGCTTTATAACAACCAATGCAACCAGTAATAACGCAACAATAATGACTGCTCTGGGTTAGCCTGAGTGACACAGTTTAATCCTAAAAGAGCTTAAGCTCTTGAAAAGTAGTACGAACCCTGTAAGAAGCTGTTTTTTTTTAGACACATGCGTACATAGGTCAGAGACGCGATTCGACCTGGTGCCCTCTTGGATTAAATGCCAAGGAGCTATCCACCCGGCTGTGCTTTGCTCGGGTGCCCAGGAAACCGTCAAATATCCCGTTTTTAATTGCTGGGCTTCGTGTATTTCTTTCTTATGTTTGTATTGGTTATCAAGGCGTTTACGAATTACCGACAGAGGCAAGGGATTGGTAAGCACTAACCCTCGTTTATCAATTGACGCCAGAGTGACACACAGAAGATATACATGGCCACACAAATTTTTAAAATGGTGCATCCAACACCACCCGTACGTACAACGGACTTCAAAAAAAGTAAGAAAAATTGTTTCATGCAACGATGCTTAATCACGGCAATTTTTTAAATGGTGCATCCTGTGATTCGAGTCACAGGATGCGCTAATTGAGTGAGCGAAGCGAACGAAAATCAGCGATTGTTATCCAGTGCGAAAAATCTGATTGACAAGACTTAATCCGGTAGAACATGTAGGAACACACGAGCGACCAAACCGTACCAGAGTTGCAAGCGGTGCATCCAACACCATAAGGGCTTCCTCTAGTAATTCATATTTTGAGAGATCAACTAAGCAATTTTCACCCGGTTAAATTAGGTAATAACAAGGCAATAATTTACTTCACGCAAAGCCAGTTGGCCTTGGGGTATACTGTTCATCATCGCAATAACCCCAAATGCAGTACTTGGAATTCGCTGTGGATGGAATGTTAATGACCGACAGCTGACGTAGACTTTCAAACACTTTAATTGTTAAGTGGTCGTTGAATGAATGTAGGCGATGCAGCCAGCTATTTAATTTTGAAACATTGGCTTAATTAACAGTGTTTTATTTCGCGCATTAAGCACGATGTTTTGAAAACAAACATAAACTCCATGAAGATTAGGTTTTAGTCGAGATTAAACCTGCATTATCAAGCAGCAAAACACTAGCAATCAAATGGTGAAAACTTCACATGTCACTGCTCCAGGTTCCATTTGATCATTAATTTGCGATAAGATGTAGAATCAGCATTGTGCACCTGGGCGTTCTGCAACATACAGGGAACGTGATCAACGGCATGGAACAATTTGGTCTGGCGGATTGGGAATCGTAATTTAAATCTATCATTCGGCAATACTCTCACCTTTATATAGGACATACTTTCGGTGCAGTAGGCATGCATGCAAACATACACGCATGCATTAACATCGCAAGTTTTTAATGACGTAAATATAAACATCCTCCATAGATGTTTTGTAGGAGGTATAAATCGAGAAATCACTAATTTCTTTCTCGGGTGTACACATGTTTTCCAATAAATTTTTGTGCACAAAAAATTGCCTCTGAAGATAGGGGGAAAAAAACTAAATTCTCAGAAATGTGACAAGTTTTTAATGACGTAAATATAAACATCCTCCATAGATGTTTTGTGGGAGGAATAAATCGAGAAATCACCAATTTACTTCTCGGGTGTACACATGTTTTCCATTAAATTTTTTTGAACAAAAAAAATGCCTCTGAAGATAGGGGAAAAAAACTAAATTCTCAGAAATGTGACAAGTATATTTGTCCGGTAATCTACGTCATAAAAGAGAATTAACTCAACATCTAAATCATAATTCTTATATATACGGCACCACGAACGTCTTTTCTGAATATTCATGGCTTCCTTAATTGTAATAAGATTATTTATGATATCCACTGATAGCCATACACTGCTATAAAACACTATGACGTAAAGCTTACTTTAACCTCTCACGGCGCTAAATGTCCAGTTTTTTTTCCTCATTATAAGACTAATGAAACCAATAATGAACAAGTTACGACCAATAATCTCGCGAAACGACCGTTAACGATTATGGACCGAGAAGCATTAATATCCCGGTTGGGGGTGAAGGGGGAGGGTGGTTCCTCCGACCTATAAAAGCCAGTCACAACCATCAATGTCTTAAGCTCCTCATCTTTCTGAATACGCTATCAATTAACTTTTAGTCGTAAACTTCTTGTTTCTCGATTCTGCCACAATACGATGCATGGAATTTCTTTTTGAAATTCCAGTTTGGTCGGTTCGTGGTATTGTACAAAGCAAAGAGAAAGGTACGCGCAATTGCACCGACTGAAAGGAATTTCTTGAAATATCTTATACCACAGTTGTCATTTGATGACTTTACGAGCCCCCGCGCACACAGCAGAAGCCGCGCGACTAAGTCTGCGGCTATACAGCAACGCGCATTTGGCCGCAGCGGCCAGCCTGTCGCCGCGGCCACTGTGATCCCGGGCGGCGTGCAGCCACAGGGCGACCATACTTGCTCCGTATTCATTTTTCATCACGTGATCGAGAATTATCTATGAAAAACGGACGTGGCCGCGCGGCACGTCACCGTGTTTTTTGGCCGCCACGACCACTGGCCGCTCAGTGCGTTTGGACCCTAAACAGGTTCTAGTACGAGGAATATGATGAGCGAAACTAACTGATGACCCTGATAACCCAATCAAGGTTATCACTAAACCAATTAAATAGTTGAATATATCGTAGTTGTTGTGTATCTGTACAACAAACGATAATACTGTGAGGAATAATATGATCCAAAGAAAATTAACCTGATGGCCTAATCAAGATGATCATGAAGCAGCTGAAATACCTTAATCACAGTTGTTGCCTATTCGTAAAACAAGTTCTAGTAGGCTACGATAATGATGTGAAGAATGAAATGAGCTGAAGTAAATTACCCCGCCGGTCGATGGCCTAACCACGGCCATCACTTAATGTCCTAAATAGCTTAATATATCACTGTGTTGCATGATATTTGTAAACCAAAGGTCATAACTTAATACCTTGAATAGGTCAATGTATCCCAGTTATTGCGTAATATTTGTAAAAATAACGATAATTCTCTGAGGAATAAGATGAGCTAAGAAAATTACCCTGATGGCTTATTAAAGGTCATCACTTAATATCTTAAATAACTTAATATATCACATTTGAGTTGAGCCTGAGTAAATAAAGGTGATGGCCTAATTAAGGTCATCAATTAATAGCTTAAATATATTACTGTATCTCAATTACTGCATAATATCTGCAAATAATGTCTGTGAGGAATAAGATGAGCTAAAGAAAATAACCTTGATCGCCAAAACAAGGTCATCACTTAATAGCTTATTAACACTGGCGATAGCCAGTGTTAGTAAGGGTCGACCTAGGATCTCTGTGTTAAACTTCCAACTTTGAGAGCTTATAACTCCGTCAAAAGTACACATTTTTAAACCAAATTTGGAATCTAGCCTTGACTAGTCAAGGCCTGTCTGCAGTCCAAAAATTATGAAATTCGGGCGAGCCAAACCCGAGATACAGAGAGGGGCCAAATAGACAACTTCTTGTTCTGCTTCTTCTTCTTCTTGTTCTGGGTCTTGTTCTTGGTCTTGTTCTGAGACCTTTCGTCTGTCCTCTCTACAGGTCAAACCATTTGTCCTATGAAGCCGGTTCTTAGCTTATTTTACAGGATATTGCTCTGTGGATGTGCCCTTTCCATAAGGCATTTTCTAATTGGTCAAGTGGTTCAGGGGTTATGGAGCTCTAAACGACCAGATTGATTGTTTTACATTGTTTTAAACATTGTTATTATGCAACAATGCTAATTAGCAAACGCCAGCTGCAAGACTGAAGATTAAAGGATTTGTTTCTATTGTTAACACTGGCGATAGCCAGTGTTAGTAAGAGTCAGCCTTTGGTCTCTGTGTAAAACTCTCAGTTTTACAGTTTAGCTGCAATTCTAAAAGTAACACGAATTAATAAACAAAAACGGAACGTTAAATGTTTAGAGTAAGGGTCTAAAAGTCAAAACCTAGAAGGAACACGGACAAGGTTTGACAGCAAGGGTCTAGGTGTAAAATTTTGTAAGAGGCTGGTAAGCATTAGACCCTTACTACCCGGTGGTCAGAAATAAAAACATTTTCATGAAAAACTGGAAATCCTCCCACGTGATGATCCAGTGGTAGTGTGGTATAGGTTTACTGCTTTACTGTATGTTGAAAATTATTTTTCGATTTAGTAACATTGCAGGGTATTCGCAGCAGAGAGCATTACTGGTTATCCTCTGCCGTAAATCTACGAAATATAATAAAAAAATTCTAAAGCATCAAAAGACACAAAATGCCAAACTTCACAAGAAAATTATGTTCTTAAAGTTCCATAACAATATTCTAAGAACAAAGAAAATCTGCTACAATCGTTCATACACACTTTCTGTCCGAATAAAGTAGAACTATATGCTAACTACCGGGTAGTAAGGGTCTAATGCTTACCAGCCTCTTACAAAATTTTACACCTAGACCCTTACTGTCAAACCTTGTCCGTGTTCCTTCTAGGTTTTGACTTTTAGACCCTTACTCTAAACATTTAACGTTCCGTTTTTGTTTATTAATACAGCTTAACATAACACAGTTGTTTAATGATATCTGTATAACAAGCAGCAATACCGTAACGAATACGCCAAGCTAGATTAAATTACCTTGATGGTCTAAATCAAACGGGGTCCGGTAAAAAAAATCTGGAATAAAAATCCTAGGAAAAAATCCGTATAATAAAATAGTCCCCGGAAAAAATCCCACAGAAACAAATCTCCGGAAAATACATTCCCGAAATAAAAGTCCCGAGAATTTAATAAGAAAGTATTATACAGGATTCACTTTCCAATTCAACGTCAGTATTTTGCCACTGTTCCAAAATACTTAGAGATGACCTTAGAAGGAGGTGTCAAATGGCTTTAACTTAACGCTCATCTCATTCATCAATCATCACTGCGTAGTTGACATTAGCCTACTATTTCAAACTTGTTTTACTGAATATTGTATAATTTAAAATGAATTATGCTGTGTTTAGTGTCTGTGATAACCCTGTAACAGAAAACTACGACTTTCGAAGAAACCTTTCACCAATACCGATAATTATGTAACGTGGTAACACTGCAACGACTGCTAATGTTAAAGCACGCATTTCAAACATTTACATCTCAGTAACTCGTTCATCAATCGGGATGACAGTTTTTCTTTGCACAAATGTTGTTTAGTGATCTAATTTAACCTCCCATAGAGACAAAACTAACACTGCTTCTGAAGGGGTAAAATAAACACCAGCTATAGTGTCCGCGGCCTATCTTGAGTTCGCCCCAGAACGAACACAGATAATAGATTGTATATTTTTGGTAGCAGAGTGCCTTGTTGATATCCAAGATGGTTACAAAAACAATGGCGGCCGTTGATTAAAGCCACTCTCTCCAGGAAGACGTAGTCACTCATAAAATACCTGCAGGACGCAAGATGCGCTGCGCACACAATAAACTGTGTTAGGGAGCATTTAAGGCGCATTTACACAACGACTCGCCTTTGCATTCTCGCAGCTGGAATTTATTCACGATAGCGAAAGTGTCGTTGACGTGGTAGAAACGCTTCCTGGATTAGTTAAATCCGATATCGTTTGAGCACATGCTTGCCGTCTTGTAGGTCGTGACAGTAAGATGAAGAATTCCTAATGACGAAACAAATTTCTCAATCGAGTCTAAACTCAATTATTGACTCATTTCGTTGCAAGCTGGACGAGCTAAAACTGCCTCCATGTTGGAATTTCAGATAATTTCTAGTTTTTAGCTGCAAGACAGCAAAGGCAAGTCGTTGCATCAACACGGACTAACTCAACGACCTGCCTTAGCATTTTCGCAGGTAGAATTTAATCGCGATGGCAGAGGTATCGATGCCATGGTAACAACGCTACATGGATTAGCTAAAGCCGGAATTGTTTGAGTAAATACTTGCAGCGTTATAATCCGTGACAATAAGGAAGAATTCCTCCTGTCGAAACGATTTTCTTAGTCGCTTCGAAACTCATATTTTTTACTGTTTCCGTTGCGAGCCGGCAGAGCTAATCCAGTCGCCATGGTGGAATTTCAGATGATTTCCAGCTTCTATTTGCGAGAAAGCAAAGGCGAGTGGTTGTGTAAACGTGCCCTTAATCTCGTGTCTCATGTTGCGAATTTCTTTGGCAGGAATAAATTTTAAATTCTGCCGCTCAAGCTGAAAAGTACGTGGCCGAAAGTGTTGACACTAATTCTGCTCCACAAGATGGTGAGTTATTTACCTTTAAATCCTCCAAATTGAGGTATTATTGAAAGCATTGTTCATAGTAAGAACGCACCGTCTTATAAAAGGTAATCTTGGTCTGCAAAATCATTACATACAACTATCACGAGAAGGATTGCGCGAATGCGTTTTTATAGCAAAATCAAGATAATTGTTTCAATAAAACATCGAAGACTGTCCTTGTGGTCTTGAGTATGCTGAGGACGAGGCGCTCTGCTCCGTTGTCCATTATGGTGGGTGGCACCTGCTGTCCCTCAGATGTCCTCAGTGCGGTACCTTGGTGTTCTGTTGGATGACAGGCTCGAATGGCATCTTCATACGGCATCCTTCGGGACAGGACCTGGGCTAGAACCGCTGTTCTCAAGGAGCTCTCACGGTTACAAGGTGTGCGGCGTGGCCCTTTGAGGGCTGTGTTCAAGACCTTTGTACGGCCTGTTCTGGACTTCCACTTTCCGTTTTTGTCCGCCGAGAGTAGGCATGTTGCGACCTTGAAGGCTGCCGTCAATGAAGGACTGCAGATTGTTACGGGGTGTCTCGTGACGACCCCTGTGAGTTCTTTGTCGGTTGAGGCATGTGAACCTCCTGTTCATGTGCGTGCTATAGAGTGCCTGTGTTCTCTTGCGCCACGGAATGTCAGTAGGGGCAGGGATGACTGTATGGGCAGGATTTTGAGGGATTATGTCGGTCTGCCGCCATCCACGTTGGCTGTTCTGGGCCCTTTGGGGTGGGCTTTGGCGTGGCAGCGTTTTCGTTCGGTCTCCCTCCTTGAGAGTGACGGTCCCTGGGCGTGGGCTCCGTTGCTGTCTTCGGTTTTTACAGCGGGGCATGCGATGTGTTCTACGATGCCTCTTTCGATAGGGTTTCGAGCACTGCTGGAGTCGGCATAGCGATTCCATCTCTGAAGGTGTTCGTTAATAGGCAGTACGGGCTGTGTTTTCGAACACGTTGTGTGAGCTTTGTGCTGGACGTCGCTTTGGATGTGGGTCCTGGCTCGTTTACAGTCCGCACGGATTCGTAGGGAGCGATCGCATCATTACGGCGGGCTATTGAGAGTCTGGATCTCTCTGACCCTGTTCTGCTGGAAGTGTGCGCAAAGCTTCGTGCTGCGTCCAGGGGTGGCTCGGTTGCCATAAGATGGGTGAAGGGGCATGGGGTGTACCAGGGAATCAGCAGGCTGATGGTCTTGCCAGGGCAGCTGTAGAGCAAGGGAGTGAAGCCATTGTTCCGATGTCGTTACCGAGGGCTAGGCATGCACCGCTGCGAATGTGGTTTCTATGGGAATGGGATGAAGAGTGATCCGCTGCCACTACAGGCAGAGTGTTATATGCTCTACAGCCTCACTGTTCACTGCAGTCTCTGTTGGATGCCATGTCATTAGTGGCTAGTAGGGTGCTGTCGCGCCTCCGGATTAGTCACTCGTTGTTGGCAGCTCACAGACATAGGATGGTGTGGTCTCTGTCTCCTGCGTGTCCAAGCTGTGACCAGTCGCAAACTCCTGTGCACTTCTTACTTGAGTGTGCGGATTTCCTCGCCCCTAGGGCTGCCATGTTTGGTGTTGTGTGTGTAGGTCTGTGTCTCGAGGATCTCCTCACTCTTTAGCACACAGGTACAATGGTCGCATGATTGCGAGCACTACTGTCCTACGTTAGGAGGTCCAGTGTAATGGTGTGAACCCCAGTGCTTCTGCGCTTTGAGCTCCCTCGCCATGCTCTCCTCCACTCTGCGGTGATACTGTAGTTAGTAGTGCAGGTGTTTGCAGGGGGTTTGTGGGCTATTGTCGTTAGCCTGCATTACATGAGGTTGTGGGTGTTTCACTTCTGTAGAACTGTTAAACTGTTTAAGCTGTATGACTGTGTGAATGTGCAATGGTTTTTCTAGTTTCTGTAGTAGGGCGCATGGCTCCGGGCCCTAGCCCTGAATAAATTCATTCATTCGTTCAATGATATATATTACAATATAAACCAAAGTCTCATAGCAGAAGTGAACACAACGACGACGACGACGACCCCCGGAAAGAGGAACAACGAAAACGTGCGAGTGTGTCAATTCTTTGGCTTTAAGTTGAAACTGGTGCGTTGTTGCCTTGAAAAGAAGTTGAAATTGGACATTGTTGCCATAATTCAACTACTCTCAGTTAGGCTGATGAGACATTAATTACCTGCACTTCAGCGCAGTTCAGCCGTACTTCAACTACTCTCAGTTAGGCTGATGAGTAAATAATTAACTGCACTTTAGCAAATTTCAGCCAGATACACAGAACACTGTAATTTCAGATGGCAGCCTACGCTAATGCAGAACTCGTGGACATGATCGTGTGCTATGGTTTGGCCCACGAAAATGTTCGTGACGCTCTTCGAATTTATGCAGAACGGCATCCTCAACAAAGGCATCCAACAATACGAACGTTCAACAGGACACTTGCTCGTTTCCAGGAAACGGGCAGCATTGTAGCCCGTCCTCGAACAGGTCGGCCTCGAATTGCAACAGACGACAACAATAGTGTGATGGTTCTCGCAGCAATAGCCGAAAACCCGCATACCAGTGGTCGTGCAGTTGGAAGGGCACTTGACATCAGTCATCAGTCTGTCCTACGTGTCCTGAAGAGGAACAGTTTCCATCCATACCATGTTCACCTTCATCAGGCGCTGCGAGCAACAGATTATGACCCCCGTTTGCAGTACTGCGATTGGTTCTTGGGAAGAACTCTGTTGACCCTTTATTTTTCAATCATGTATTTTGGACGGACGAGGCCCAATTCACATGGGATGGCATCGTGAATACGCACAATGTGCACTACTGAGCAGACGAGAATCCTCACTGGTTGCGAGAAGCCAGACATCAGGAACAATGGCGGTTTAATGTCTGGTGTGGGATCCTAAATGGCTACATCATTGGCCCAGTATTCTACGATGGAACTCTAAATGGGGAACGCTACCTTGAACTCATTGTAGATGACGTTGTAACTGACGTTATGGACAACCTGCCACTAGCGACGGTGCAGGCAATTTGGTACCAACTTGATGGAGCCCCATCCCATTTCCGTAGAACTGTGCGACAGCGGTTGGACGCTTTGTTCCCAGGACAGTGGATCGATCGAGCTGGCCCAACGGCATGGCCTGCTCGATCACCAGATTTTACTCCGCTGGACTTTTTCCTGTGGGGCCACGTTAAAGCCCAAGTGTATGAAACCCCCACAACAACAGCTGAAGACCTAAAGGAACGGATACGTGCAACATGTAGAGCCATCCCAGCAGCAACATTCGAACGGGTACTACATTCCACAACGTCACGGGCACAAGCATGCCGCAATGAGATGGGACACCATTTCGAGCACCTTCTTGATTCATTTCCATCTTATTTTTATTCCACACAAACGTGATGGTCCAAGTTGGGCCCTTAACCCCACCCCCCTCTTTGTTGGTCAAAATTAATCCTCCATTTCTGACTCAATAGTAGAGGTTACGAAAACAGCCCTCAAGTTGCAAGTTTGCAGCTTTTGTAGTTGTTTGCTAAGTTATTTACAATTAATTTATTTACAAGTTCGTTACAGTTATGTACGCCCATGTTATTTGTTTAGAACCCACTAATAACATGTCTGACCACATACCACACCCGTTGGTTCTGAACAATAAAATGGTGACAGAAACATTGTTCAGATTTCACGCAATGAAATACACAAAACTGGCTAATACCCGTAAAACAACAAACAAACATAATTAAAAAAGCGTTGGGATAACTGTGTCAACAGACCGGAGATGCTAGCTGGTCACTGCCTTCTAACCTTTCCATTTGCTTCACTGCTTGACAAGTAGCTCTTGCAGTGAAGTTTATGTGCAAAAAGGGTATTTTGTACATTACTCTGGCGTTTCTACATGGATTTCCATTCTGTTTCTTGGGTTGGCAGTTTTTAATGATTACCTACAACTTTCAAATTTGCACTGATGGTCTACGGTGCTTCCTTTAGAAGTTAGCAACGCGATGACCTTGATGGAGGTCTTCAAGGTCATCGCCTTTACACTCATCTGAATCCCCGCTGTTTACTCATTATTACTATAAACTTGTTTTCAGGATATTTGACACCATTCAGGATATATTCAGGTAGGCCCAACTTTTGGACCACCCTGTATATTGAATATAAACGGAAAACTTAATAGTTTTAGTTTTGCTGGAGCCAGGACTTCAATCGTATATACAGGCTGTAACTGAATGGTCTGTACAAACTTTGAGAGTGTGGTCTATGACCAAATATAAGACAAAAAAAGTCCTATAAACATGGGTCCGGAAAGGAACCCGTTTTTAGTTAGAGCCGCCCAAAGTTTGGGGCAAAAAATTGATACAACATTCTGTCAATTACAATACTTCATAATTTAATGTCAATGCAAAGTTTCATAACTTTGGGGAAGGAACCATATGGAGGGGGCGGATGTTTAGGGGGGGGGGGGAGGGGCATAATTACTGAAACAAAGATTACATCGCCAATTACTACAAGTTAACTAAATGGGTCTGACTAAACTTTAATGACCGATCCTAGTAGACACCAAAACAAAAAAAAAGGCCATAGTCTGGAACGCATCTTTTCCGAGTAACAGCCCTCTTCAGTAAACCTTTCTTCCAGCTTTTCTACAAAGCAGAACTTGTGGCCCAAAATGACTATGAACCCGGTAGGAGGCCTACTTCGGGGCTACCAAGCAACAACAGCACGTACAGTTGTGGTTGTTTTGGTCTGTTGTAAATAAAAAAAACATTACACTAAATAGGACATATTTGCGTTCTTCAGAGCTTTTCATCCAGATACGTGTTAGCTTTTCTGCTTCAAGAGGAGCAAACGCAAACCAAAAAATTCCTCACTTCTGAAATGAAGACGATGCCTTATTGGTATTGGTGCTCTGCATGGCGACGTAATGTTTGTTTCAATAAATAAAGCCCAAAGAGGTTATGCTCCACCCCCCCCCCCCCACTTTCCCATACTAACCCATCGACAAAGCTGTGAGACCTCAAACTAACATTGTGTACTGAAATTGCAAGAATGATGTCCAAAATGGCATTGTTTTGGAAAACAGGTGGAAGTTACAAAACATTTTCAACTTTTTACCCCGAACTTTGGGGGGCTGTAGCTAAAAACGGGTTCATTTCCAGACCCATGTTTACAGGACTTTTTTGTCTTATATTTGTTCATAGACAACACCCTAAAAAGTTTTTACAGACAATTCAGTTACACCTTGCATAAACGGCCTTCCGGCTTTGTAAATAATTGTGCTATCAATATTATTGTTTTAGTGAAAAATTGAACGACAACCACACAGTTAACCCCTTCGCTATGGTATCCTCGAACAAGGATATAAGACATTCGGCGCCGCATAAAGATTTGTGCGGGAGCCCCGGGAACGCCGAGTAAGCAAGCTGCAACAGCCCAGTGGGCAGCGGCCCTCCGTCTCCAAACCAAGAGAATACCGGTTCAAATCCCACTATCATATGGAACTTAATAAAAATTACCGGAAATAATTCAGTAGTGAAAGGGTTAATAGGCGTTTTTCTTTGTCCCGCTTAACCCGTTTGCTACTGGTGTTCTCGAACAAGGGACATAAGGCATTTGGGCGAAAAACTAAGTCCCCCACGCGCGCCGCAAGCCTTGTGAGGGGGCCCCTGCGGGGACCGCGAGCAAAGCGAGCTGCAGCAGCCCAGTGGTCAGCGTCCTCGTCTCCAAACCAAGAGAATGCCGGTTCGAATCTCTGTATCATATGGGGCTTACAAAAAATCACCGGAAATAATTCAATAGTGAAAGGGTTAATGAGCGTTTTTCTTTGCCCAGCTTAACCCCTTCGCTACCGTAACTGGTGTCTTCATACAAGGGCATAAGGCATTCGGGCCAAAAACTAAGTCTCCACACGCGCCACAAGCTTTGTGAGGGGGCCCGGCAGACCCCGAGCAAATCGAGCTGCAACAACCTACTGGTCAGCGTCCTCGTCTCCAAACCAAGAGAATGCCGGTTCGAATCCCACGACCGAACCAACTATCATATGGAACTTTTTTGTAACCCTTTTATTGCTGAATTATTTCTGGTGATTTTTTTTAACTACTTAAAAAAAAATCACCAGAAATAATTCAGTAGTGAAAGGTTTACGAAAACAAAACCAACAAACAAAATAGCAGATCAAAAACAAACAACAACAAAATACAAAAATACATTTCCATTGTTAAGACTGTTTGGTAATCGTTTTACTCTCGGCGTATACAAAGTAAAAGCTAGAATATTTTTGCTGCAAAGATTGTCTATACGAATGTCGTAGGCACACACAGAATTCAAGCAAATCGCCAGCGTTATGCACCGGCGTCGATAATGAGAGCATCAAAGCAAAGCTGGATCCAATTTCAGTTTCGTAACTAGCAATGTGACTCATGAAGCATACAGTTACACCATTCTTTACCGCGGTGTAGAATAATTTTAGAGTTTAAAAAATGTAGTATTAAAAAAGGAAAGACACGCAATAACATATATCTTAGGCCTGGAAAACGGGCCTAATATGGGGCGTCGGACGAACGTCTAACTGGAAAATCGTCTAATGGCATAATTGTCTAATATCTGCATAAATAAAAAATCTGGAAAGTCATCTAAACGGAATATCATATAATGTATAATCGTATAATGGATAAACGTCTAACTGGATAAACGTCTAACTTCGGTTTCTGATGTTATATGTATAGCCGCAGCGAGCGCGGCAGCGCGAGCGAGGCAGGGACATTAGACGATTTTCCATTATACGAATTTCCTGTTAGACGATATTCCATTATACGAATTTCCAGTTAGACGGTTTTCCATTATACGAATTTCCTGTTAGACGAATTTCCGTTGGACTGTTATATGGTATACGTTCTTCCAATTATGCGATTTTCCAGTTAGACGATTATCCCTCGCCTTTTCAATACACTCACGAAAGTCGTAGGAATACCAAGAATGCAAGCAACACATTATCATTTCGCACCACCATCGAATGTGAAGGTGAACGTGGCAGCATTCGAGCAGGGCGCATGAATGAAGTGGATTATGACCGTGTAACACAAATTATACAGCCCCTGCCAATACCCCAAAAGCACTGTAATTATTCGGTAAGTTCTGTTTGCGGTGATTATACAGATAGAACCTCTGTGATTATGTTCAAAGGGGGGCTTCGGACGAAAGTCTAACTGGACAATCGCCTAATGGGGTAATTATCTAATATTTGCATAAATAAAAAATCTGAAAATATCATCTAAAGGGAATATCATATAATGGAAAATCATCTAAACGGAATATCGTATAATGGATAATCGTATAATGGGTAAACGTCTAACAGGACAATAATACACCTGCGGTTTCTGATGTTATATGTATAGCCGCAGCGAGCGCGGTAGCACGAGCGACGAAGGGACATTTAAACTATTTTCTGCTATACGAATATCATGTTAGAAGATTTTTCATTATACGAATTTCGTGTTAGACGATTTTCCGTTATACTGTGTACGTTCTGTTAATTATGCGATTTTCCAGTTAGACGATTACCCCTCGCCCCGTCTTGAAATGTACACCTGGAATAAAAATTTTAACATTGCTAATCAAGAGAAGTAAAACAAGTCAAGACTATTGTTAAAAATGAGGCTTTATTTTAGATTGTCTGGTATATAAAATATTTCTGTTGAATGAATTAATAATCTGGTTAAGGTACCCCTGTGCACTGGGCGGGCAGGTCGTGTGGCCAGTGGTCGTCGTGACCAAAAAACACCGCGACGTTCTGCGTAGCCACGTCCGTTTTTCCTCGATAATTTTCGATCACGTGGTGAAAAATGAACACGGAGCAAGTATGGTCGCCCTGTGGTCGCCTGCACTCCGCCCGGGAACCTAGTGGCTGCTACGACTGACTGGCCGTGGCAGCCAAGTGCGGGGAGCTACGTATACCGTAAGCATTCTCGTTGGCCGCAGCGACCTGGTCGCGCGGCTTGGTCGCTTAGGCCGCCCGTGCATTGAGTGACTTGGCCGCGCGGCCAGGTCGCTGCAGCCAATGAAAATGCTTACCGTTTATGTAAAACCACGCTCTAATCATTTTCATTGGCTGCAGCAACTTGGCCGCGCGGCTAAGTCGCTCAGTGCGCGGGCGGCCTTAGTGCATGGGAGCCCTATAACGGCTCGAACGCACTAGGCGATCAGGCCCCGCGACCAGGTTGCTGCAGCCAATGAGAATGATTAGTGTGTGGTTTTACATAAACCGTAAGTATTCTCATTGACTGCAGCGACCTGGCCGCCTAGTGCGTTCAAGCCCAAGACAGGTTTCCGCGCGTCCCTCAATTTCTTTTTATATTAAAAATCATTTTTCGCCCTTTTCAAGAAACTAAAACTACGGAATATCAAACCGACTAACTCCATATAAAAAAAAAACTACGAACAACTAGAAAATATTTACGTAAACCCCGCCTTGCCAGAGCATCCACAACTATCAACAAGCTCAAATCCAGATCTTCTAGCAGAATGTGTGCGCGAGTGTGTAGGAGGGTGACCATAAAACGAAGAGTTAACATACCCCCTGCTCCGCAACTGCAAAGCGTTCTGCATACCCTGGCTAGTGACTCCAGTAAAAATAGAAGCTAGATTGCTAACATGTACTGAATAAAACGACGTCAATAAACACATACACCCTTCTTTTCAGAACCCCTCAGACGAGGAATGAATAAACACACATTTCAGCAATAAAGACGCCCTTTCGATGTGTCAGTTCTGCAACGCCATATGGCGCAGCGCTTTAAAACGACGATATTAGTGACGCAGGGTGTGAAGCACAGTGAAAGTTACATAAATAAAAAAATTTACATAAAATTTTAATAAAATTGAATCTACTATGTTAATACCGAAAGCTCTCAAGGATCAGCATCAACAACAATTAAATTTTATAATTACAATTAAAAGTAAATTTTTTTTTTCATTACTTGTGCACGTGTGATGTCTTTGTTACGGTTCATAACAATCCTCGGTGCACGTTTTATGTATTTCAAACTTTCGTCTAAAACAATTCATAGTGGACGGGTAAAATGAAAGACTCACGTGTTCAGCTAAACCCGTATAGTTTTAAACCAACTAAGCCACGTTCTTAATTTCGAGTGGCAGCTATTAACGATAGAATAGTGTATTTGTTTCGCAGATTTTCAGAGCTGAGCTGTATTGTTTCACAGTATGCAGCAACAATCATTGCGTGCGCAACCGTTGAATGAACGAATGTGTTTATTGAGCTTTACAGGCGTACATACCCACGCGCTCATTCCATCTTAATGCTAACTTACATACTAAGCAACCTGGCCGAAGCCACACCACCTAGAAACTCATCCACCTAGCAACACATCCATATATACACTCCCAGCTGCAACCTGCCCACAATATGTTGCAGCTAGGCTGGGCATTTCTTGTGTAATGTAGCATTGTCATCATTTTGACTTTTGTTGATGAGCGGACTTACTTGCTTGCAGAATCTGGCTTTCTCAGTGATTGGGTTTTTTTTAGACTTCAATCAAACATCATTGTCACTTTTCCGGGGGTAAACCAATATATCCGTTACAATGTCGCGGCTTTTCCACCCATGGTGGGATGAAAAGGGGGAGAACAGGAAAAAGGAGTGTAGGAGGGAGAGAATTCAAGTTAGCGGTGGGTAGGGGGGGGGCGGGTTCTCTGAGGGGGGAAAGGCATTTCGGGGGGGGGGGCATTAAAACCAAAGACCAAATACCTGGAGTGCAGGGGGTACACAGATTCCACACTGGCAGAGGTGTGCGGGTGGTGGGGGGGGGGGAGAAAGTGATAGCGCCAGTTACTTTCTAAGACAAAATACGGGAAGAAGCTAAGTTCGAGAAATTCAATCATCGTGCAACATGCACGGGTCTAGCTAGTAAATAAAAGTTCGTGAATGAATGATGGTGGACAAGGGCTAATGTGGGAATATTAACTCAAGTATCAACATTAATCAAAATTCATTAATCCGACGTTAGTCGAATTATTATTCAATGAAAAATAAACTGATATTAAAGCACAACTAAGCTACTTGACACATAAAACTACACCTAAAAGCACCGGGTCACGCGTTTCAAAGGCTGAAAACCATTGGTGGACAAATTCCATCCACACACCAACCGTGTAAGTCTTTTCTATTTCCTTTAATAGGCACAAACTGATCGGATTGGACGGATTTTTACGGCAACAGAGGAAACCAACGCTTCAGGGTGTAGTATAGATACCACCAGGGTCTTTCAATAGCTAATCTAGTCTGTCTCGAAATACTGACAATATTTTCGTTATTTCATGTCATAGGTTTAGCGGTTCGAATCTTTTTACCTGTCCTTTGTCTTCTACGCTAATGTCTGCTTCTAAATGCATAGTATAGTTTTAACTGGTTCAGCTAGCCGTGAATTATTTTTTCCCAATTATGTTAAGACTCAGTATAATAACCGGAAAAATGTGATATCCTTGATAACAGACTGTAAAAGCGAGATAAAAGCTGGAACTCGGAGCGTGGTAACATTAGCCAGCCCCAAACTAACAAATCACAGCAGTGGTTAAGTAATTTAATGACAAGCTACGAATTCCGAAGCGTCACTTAGAGCATACTAAATTAATTTTCAGATTAGCACCACGTGAGATTTTCTTTATTTCCCAACAATTATCTACTATTACTACCGTTAGCGCTCAAGGATCAGCATTATTACTTTGTTACTTGAGTACTACAGACCCCAACGTCATGGACTCACTCTACTTATTGCCAACTCTAACACCAACTGCCAACACCAACTTATTGCCAACTCTAACACCCGATGCATCGCAAAACTAAAACGCCTGCAGAGATAAACAAGGATACACATCAACACACAAATCTGCATGTTGCACGATAGAAGGATAGAACATTACGCAAGACATGAACGTCTGAGACATGCGGGGCACACCCAACGCCCGACGGACATCTCGGTTAACATCGAGTAGGAGGAGGCAACGGAATGACGCACAAAGCCGAAAGTCAAACAAAAGTGCTGTACCGTTTCCACGTCCAACCCGCAGCCACACACAGGAGAAGCGCACCATCCCAAACGCTGGGCATGACCACGCAGCAACGAATGACCCGTCCGCAGACGTGACAAAAGGCAGGCATCTCTCCAGGGTAGTCTCACCAAAAACACCGGTGAGGAGACCGTCGGGTGAATGGCAAAAAGCTGCCTACCATCCAGGGCAGAGTGCCACTCTTCGGTAGCAGAGTGCCTTCTGCCAGAGTGCCTTCTGCCACTCTTCGGTAGCAAGAGATGAAAAACTGGCTGAAGATCTCTCGGCGCCAAGTGAAACGCCACTACAGCACGCTTCTCAATCCTCTCACGCCTAGCAAGACCGTCTGCTACTTAATTGCCGAAGACATTGCTGTAGCCACGGACCAACTGAACCGAGACAAAAGATCCAGCTTGTGTAGCAGCAAAGAGTTTCCTCCCAATCTCCATAACCAATGGATGGTCCAAGACGAGAGAACAAAAATCTCTCTTAAGGAACAGTATCCCTGATGCTGAGTTTGACACCACATGGAAACTTCTGAGCTGTAGATCCATGCCAATATCAGCATCAGCAACAAATTAAATTTAATTATTACAATAAAAGCATAGTTTTTTTCATTCTTCTTGCACGTTTGATGTCTTTGCTACGGTGCGTTCTTGGTGCACGTATTGTGCATATCAAACTTTCGTCTAAAACAGTTCACAGTTGATGGGTAAAATGAAAGACCCCGTGTTTCAGCTAAACCCGTATAGTTTTACACTAGGTAAGTTACTACGTTCAGGCCTCGAAATTGGCAGCTATTAACAACAAAATAGCTTATTATTACGGCCAGGCCGTGCTTATTTTCGTTTGCGCACGAGAATTTCAAAAAATTTAGACAGGAGGAGGAGCGGTGGGGCGGAGCGGCTAACAATGTCAAAATGTTACAATGCTGCAACATGTAACAATTGGGTAACAATAGGCGAGGCGCACAATATCGGATTATAGCTCACTCGAACAAGTTGCAACGATGGTTGGGTGCCGTGAAACTAACATTGTCGTTGTTTGAGTTAGCTAGTTCGTTATGGAGAACCAAAATTAAATGGTCTTGATTTTTCCTTAAATCTTCAAGTTTTAAACCATAGGGTACGAAGTCTTAAATTTTGAAGCCTACTTGGGCGGCTGACATGACTGTGTGACTTATTTAATTTTTCAATGCGGGCTTCGGGTGGCCAGTTGAATTGTTTCCGCGATTGTTGCTACGATACTGAAACAATCCAGAATCAACTACTCATCGAGATGACGCATGCTAAATCCAGAAATACGCTAATGTGGTGCCATCAAATAATAATCATGGGACAAATTTTCGGCGGAACCTAAACATAAGTATCCATTTCTTATGTTCCGCTTTTTCGAAAACAAAAATCGGTGGACAGTGGACACATATAAAATGGAAGCAAAAAAAGCCAACAAATTAACTGAGCAAAAAACGGCTTTGGCGTTTAGAAAAAAAACATTAGAGCTCGTTTCCCCATACTCACAGCCCTTAAGGTACACGAATAAAAACGGATTAGAGTCCACTCGAACGCAACGAAATATAATTTGAACTCCAATTCGCAAAACGTAAACCCACAAACACAAACAAAATAGACGTCATAAACGCTACAAAATTGAAAGATAAAAATGCATACACAAAATGAACACAAATTATAGAATTATAGTTCATTGCGTTCGAGTGAACTCTAATCCGTTTTTATTCGTGTACCTTCAGGGCTCTGAGTATGGGGATACGAGCTCTAATGTTGTTTTTTTTCTCAACGACGAAGCCGTTTGTTTGGCAGATGCAGGCTTTCAGAGCAGAGCTGAATTGTTTCAAAGTAAGCAGCAACAATCATTGCATGCATGACCGTTGATATTCGGTAAATGAACAACAATTATTTATTTATTTATTTATTTACCCTACAGGAGTTTACACGGCCTGGAAGCCACTCACTCCATGCTAAAAACTAACTTAAAAACTAACAACAATTATTCCTATGATTGCAATAATTATAACCCCAATGGGCCTCCTTTTGTTGTGGAATGTGGCATTGTCGGCGTTTTGACTTTTGTTGATGAGCGGATTTAACTTGCTTATCAATCGGGGCCAATCAATCAATTGGGTGGGTGACCTCCTGAGAATCCATTCCGGGTGTTGCAGACATAGGGCCTTAGGGCTTCGTCGGGCAGATGACCGGGTGCGGTTAACGCTCGCTGAAAACTCTTTGACCCTTTTTAACTTGCTTATCCTTCGGGCAGATGACCAGGAGTGGTTAACGCTCGTTAAACCCTTTGAAACCCTTTGTAACTTGCTTAGCAAGGATCACGCTAGTGGTCCGCCCTCCAAGATCAATAATTGTCACACTTCATTGTAAATTCATTGTAAGAAAGTCGTTGTTTAATTCCTGCATTGTTGTTGCATGGCCACAAGCTTTAGCACTAGCACTAGCACTAGCACTAGCAGTAGGCCACTACTTGGGTGGGTGACCGACTGATATCTGGCTGTTGCAGACATAGGGCCTTAGGGCTTCGGGCAGATGACCAGGAGTGGTTAACGCTCGTTAAACCCTTTGAAACCCTTTGAACTAGCTTTTGGCACTTTAACACAAACCAGAGCTGAGCGTATTTCACGATGATGAGAATAAATACCTATGCGGCGAAACAGCTTGAAAATTGATGGCAATGGGCAGCCTTTGTGCCCTGACAAGCAATAGATGTATTTAAGTCACATTCATAAACTGTATCAATGTCATAAAAGTGTGTGAAGATCGTTGATTTCAGCTGACTACTATAATATACTGACAAGGTTAATCCTATATATTAGCCAGGTTAATCGCACGGAATAATACTTTGGACGTTAAATGAAAACTTGAAGATTGCTACCGCTATAGTAGCAATCTTCTAACTTTCGAACTATTAGTAGGTGCTATTAACTTGGATAATAGGATTAACCTTGGCGGCGCTCCCTGGTTGAATGATATCACTACTCTGAAAGGCCGACCCTTTTTGGAAACTTGGCGGCTGCTCTTATACCAGTTTTGGTTTTGGGTGGATATTGACTACTGACTACTTACTACTGACTACTAATTCCGCTCATATAAAATAAATTATGCGACAGATGCGAATGAAATTTGGTATTCAACTATCTTTTAACTCCAATACGTGCCTTCAAAAGTTTGACGTTTGGGGAGGCATTAAATAAAAAGATTGCAATCAATTGCAATGCTATTTTTCGGTATGTTGGGAAAACGCCACCGGTG
This sequence comes from Lithobius niger, assembly GCA_023313725.1. Lineage (NCBI taxonomy): Eukaryota > Metazoa > Arthropoda > Chilopoda > Lithobiomorpha > Lithobiidae > Lithobius > Lithobius niger. The sequence goes on from JAHWFP010240483.1 coordinate 98,811, forward strand.
ATCAAAATAAGCATTACTCCTTATTTATTTATTTATTCACACTTAAGCTGAGCAGAAGCCAGGATTAATCCTTTTTAGAACGAGTAACAATGCAAACGGACAGGAAGAAATAATCGGCAACACAACATTGTTGATAAAATGCACGCACTACTTGTTTGTAGTAGGGCGTATGGCTTCGGGCCACTAAGATCTTAACAAATTGGTAGTCCGCGCTACTTATTGTTGATGGTTGAATAGAAATCAGCAAACGCTTTAATTTATATGATTACCTGAGCAAAAAACGGCTTCGCCGTTTAGAAAAAAAAAATGAGCTCGTATCCCCGTACTCACAGCCCTGAAGGTACACGAATAAAAACGGATTAGAGTTCACTCGAACGCAAAGAACTATAATTTGAACTCCAACTCGCAAAACGTAAACCCACAAACACACACAAAATAGACGCCATAAACAGCAAAACGCTAAAAAATTGAAAGATAAAAATGCATACACAAAATGAACACAAATTATAGTTCGTTGCGTTCGAGTGAACTCTAATCCGTTTTTAAAACGGGCCAACCCGTTTTTTGCTTTGTTAATTTGTTGGCTTTTTTCGCTTCCATTTTATATGTGTCCACTGTCCGCCGATTTTTGTTTTCGAAAAAACGGAGCATTAGAAATGTTTAGGTTCCGCCGAATGTTTGTCCCATGATTATTATTTGATGGCAACACATTAGCGTATTTCTGAATTTAGCATGCGTCATCTCGATGAGTAGTTGATTTTGGATTGTTTCAGTATCGTGGCAACAATCACGGAAACAATTTAACTGGCTTCCCGAAGCCCGCATTGAAAAAGTAAATAAGTCACTCAGCCATGTCGTCCGCCCAATTTTGAGGCCTCAAAATTTAATACCTCGCACCCTACGGTTTAAAACTTTAAAGGATTTAAGGAAAAATCAAGACCATTTAATTCTGGTTCTCCACAACGAGCTAGCTAACTCAAACATCGACAATGTTAGTTTCACGGCACCCAACCATCGTTGCAACTTGTTCGAGTGAGCTATGTAGCGATTGATCTGCCATGGTGACCCGACACTCGTCAGCCCTGC